>SNQJ01S0075961.1:0-19271 GCA_010110895.2 Picea sitchensis | reverse complement strand
CATGTTCGATTCTCACCCGGACTTACTCGTGCGCCATTCTTGCGGGCTGGGTGGTTGCACCTGGGGTTATAGTGGTAGCCGCCTGGGGATCGACCCCGTGTCACACGAGTACGAGAACCGCGAGTTGCCGATTCCCCCAGTAAAAAAAATAAAAATAAAATTCAATTCACTATGTGTGGGACAACAAGCCTAAAAATCATAAGACTCTTAGTCAAGCAATTTTTCAGATTAGAATCATGTGGATATGAGATGGAGCAGATATGAGTGTCCGTTTTCATCTCAAGAGAGAGTAAATAGTATCCTTTTAAAATATCCCACTTGCGAGATACCTAATGCTTCAAAAATATTTTACATGGTGATCAAGCATAAAAATCAATGATCTGAAAAATACCCAACACATAGAAAAAAATTGAGAATGAGATGAAGAAAATTTTCCCCATATCTAGATTCTATTGAAAAATCCAATCAAGGGAAAATTAATGTGAAATCCTTGTATTTCTTTCCACCCCTGCCAAGAAACTTATTTATTGTCCAACCAATAGTAATGAAAAGAGAATGCAAACAAAAAGATAATTAAACAAACTAGAGCAAAGATAAACTATGCAAAGGAAAGACACTAGTCTATTCTACCCTACTCCTATCCTACACTACAATTGGATGACAAATGAGTCATGTAAAGTCATAATTCCAATGTAGCCATCGATATAATCCCAAGCCTACAAACATATGTTCAAGAAAAAATATTAGAAACAAAACCCGGAATAAAGATAGATTAAAAGTGGGAAAAAATAAAGCATGATAAAATTTATTCACCATATTAAACATGTGACAATGATAATTAATGAGAATTCAATCCAAGTAAGATCTCTCCAACCATGCTTCAATTCTATCATAAAATCTACCATGACTATCATATAATTGATGGAGGGAGTTCAATGGAAAGTAGCATACCAAATGAAAACCGTGCATAGAATACGTGTGAGGTGTTCTCGGTGAGATAATCTTCGTGCTAATAAAGTTGTTTATCCTTGAATAAAAACCAAAAGAATAGGGGTCTGACATACCATCAGCATAGACCGAAGTGCCTCATTATTCTGACAAGCCTCCTTGGACTCACACTTCAAATAACCATTAACTTGAGACAAATTAGTGGAAACAAATGATCTACATAGACTAGCATCCACCATGGTATGAGAGGTAATTTCAAGACAATGGTGAGATCCACTAGTATAAAAAATATCCATTAAAGGGTTACTTGAACAAGAAGAATCACTATTGATCAAGAATGAAGATGAGAAAGAAGAAGACACATCATGATATACATCTACTATAGCATTCCCTGTATCCCATGAAAAAGGTTGATAAGGAATATAATTAATAAGTTCATGGGAATAAGCCTTATCCTCTCTATATTCCTTATGTACATTCCCCCCATCAAGTATTTCAAAAGGAGTCATCCCCATTGAGTCTATTTGATTAGGATGGTGGGTGGTTTCCTACAAAGTCAAACCATTAAAGAGACCAGGATACAAATGAAAATATGTAGAAGAATTAAGAGACATAAAAACTTCTCTAGAATAAGAAAAAATTGTAGAAAGTGACTCCCTGAATGGTATTTCCTCCTCTTTAAAAACATTGTTGGATGATTGTGAATTGGTGTGCTCCACACTAGGCATGGTTTCACAATCAACACATTCTTCCTCAAGTTGGTTTTCCTCTTCCAAGTTAAAAGTAGATTTTTGAGATAGAAGAGGTATCTCCTGCATGTTTATTTCTTCTCCCGAAGTGAAAAAATCAACATGGTTGTCTTGTTTTTGCACCATACAAGAATCTGAAATATCTTCCAAAGCATATTCATAGTTAGAAGAGAGAAGCAAGTCATAAGAATCATTAGAATAAGAGGTTTCAATAAATGACCTATCATCAATAGGAAAACAATCTTTCTCTATGTCACTTGAACTAGGAGAATTTAAAACATCAGGACAACCCAAATCAACATAAATTAATTTCGAATTATCCATGTGTGAGGAAGGATTCATTTTAAGTGTGTCTAGATATTCTTCATTAACAAAATGATCAGCTTTCAATTTTTTCTCCATAGCTCCCTCCTCCATTTCTTGTGATGGTAAAGAAGAAAGAGGATAATGCAAGCCTGACATAACTATCGGTGTCACCCAAAGTGTCCCATTATCAACATGAAAATCCTCCTCTTGGGAAACTACAAAAAAAATCTGAACTTGAATTTACAACACAAGAAGTCTCTTTTTTCATCTCAAAGAAAGAAAGAGGGAATGGAGTGATGAGATCATACATATATTTATTCCGGAAAATAATTCTCCGTCTGATATATATCCCCCACAATAAAGAAATATCCAGACATATGAAATCCATCTAAACCATTAACATTTTTCAATATTTTCATTTAAATCCAAATCAACATGTGAAAAAAGATTAAAACACGATTTAGATTTTTCATCCATTGAATTGTGTGTTTCATTAATAAGAGAAATTAAACAGGAAATCAAATCATTCGTAGAGGGCCTATCATATAAAGAAAATCTATATCAAAGATGTGTAAATATGATAACAAAATATTTAAGAGATTCCTCTTGATTCTTCCTAAGTTCTAAAATTTCTTCACACAATTTATTATAATCATAATTGTCGAAAGCATGCAAAATTTTACGCATAATTTTTTCCCATGTGTGAGTAGAGGTGGTTGAAAAAGTCTTTCACTAGCTCTTGACCTGACCTACAAAAGTGAGAGTGAACAACTTACAAATGATGTTAGCATTAGTAATATTCTGAGAACCACAAAATTTCCAAAAATTAAAAACATGTTCAGATGCAGTTGTCTCACCTTCTCCATCAAATCTAAGTTGCGACAAGAAATGTAAAATATTTCTAGGAGGTTTGGGAGGTACAATACTGTTGTGAGAATATTACCCTGCGAACAAGATAAGATCCCCTTTGGTCCAAGACCCCGATCTTTGGTCCAAATATAGAAGAGAACAAGTGGTTACTACTTTCCCTATAGATCTAACTAAAACAATCAAGTGAGAGAGAAGAATGATGTGGTGTACCTTGTCATAATGTTCGTCCTCGTTACTCCAATCATGACGCTTGATCTCCAAGTTCCTCAATGCAATTGAAAACATGAAAATACTAGCAAAGGAACTCTTTCTCCTACTCTAGATGATTATATAAAACAAATCTATCTATGAAGATTGAAATGACAATAGACAAGCACATGTAGAATACACAGACTTGAAGGGAATAGGACAAGTTGATTATTAATTAGAAAGACAAAAAGAGGCATTTACAAACCATATATGATTCTGCAACACTTATCCAAGCTCTCCTCATCCATCCCTTGCATGAATCTTGACATCAAAATGTTGATGCTTCTCCCAAGATCAAAGGTTTGATACTTGCAATCTTCCCCCATTCACATTGGAAATACCTTCAATATATCGGCTTGAGAGGAACAAACACCATGAGAAAATGAAGGATATGGTTGAGGATATGGATCCTTAAGGTTGGTATTCGATCCTAATAATAATCCATAGAATAGGGGTCAAACACAACCAACCTCATCCCAAGAGAGCTGGCCCATAGAATAAGGTGAAGGACCCCCCAATTCTCTCTAACAAGACTGACGCTCCCCCTTAGTTGAACACAGGGTGCCATAATCTAAAGAGGCAATCCCCTAACATGGAAAAGGGGGCTCAATTCCATGAAGTGGCACTCCCCCAGGATGGCCAGGGGGAGCCACCCTTCATAAATTCCCCCAAAATGGTCAATTTTTCCAATAAAAAGGTGTGTTTTGACCTTGAAATGATGGGTTTCTTCCTCCAATATGACTTAGGGGTCATGGAAAATGTATTTAATGGTGTGAAGGGGTTGCGACACTCAAAAAAGTGAATGAGATACTTATTAAGGTGCATACGACACTTGCAACAGTGCATGCAACACTTAACAAGGTGCATACGTCACTTTGCGACACTTGCGACACTTAGGGTGCAAAACTCAAGTGTAGCATTTTGGTGTGTAAAAGATGCCCCCTAAAGTGTGAGGTTAGAAGATAAACTGATGTTCGAAACAATTTATAAATTCTTAAATGCAAGGGTGCTAGAGTAGGAGAACCTGGTAGAAGCTGTAAACAATCATCAGTCAATATACAAATATGTTCCATTTTCGAGGCAGGCATACTTATGCTCAAAATACGAGATGACTCACAGAACGATTGTTGATGAATACATTGCATATCCATGAGAATACTGACTAAGGATATGGCCATCGAAGATACAATGTGGATCCATACCTCCATGACATGAACTGATCGCAGCCATGAAAAATACACAGTGGAGCTACAAGATGACAAAACATAGCCTCAAATCAATACAATGTGGATCTATGTGACAATATATATATATATATATATATCAGTAAGATTTTCAACATGGTGATTGTACTGAAATCTAATCTTTTACATGCTCAAATGATCTCCATCGCATCCTAGGAAAGGAACATAACAAAGTGAACACCCAACCGAGGGTCTTCGTCCCGATCCCGATGCGGTACAAATATAGCCATGTGAATAGATGATTTGATGTCGAACATGATATAAACCACTTGATTACTGGTCATTGATGTAAACCATTAACAAGTGTTATGGAAATCACCAATGATGACAATGACTCCCAAGGTACCCTAGTACATTCCAACAAATGTGAATAAATGAGCTGAGGTTGAAGATTCGTGGAATCATCCGATCAAAGGTCAATGATGTAAACCTATTGTCAGAAGCGAGGAGGCCTGCCATTGAGGGATGTAGGTCCCAAGTTACTAACTGGTTTCTAAGTCTAATTCTCGAATAATGTGTTGAAGTCGACATGAAAATACTCGTCAAAGGAGGGCCTCAATGTATTCCCCATCATCGACACGAAACTGACACAGGAAAGTGATGTGATATGGTGGATTGAATGAGTATGGGATGACATAGAAAATAGAAACTGGTAATATTGCAGATGGATGGCTTTAAGTGAAACTTCCCTTGAACATGATGAAGCATGACAACTGACTTGGTAGCATTGACTCAACAAGTACCGAAAATAAAATGTGATGGTAATAAGAGCACTTTTCAATTGGAATGAAAAATTAGGATGACACATGGAATTGGTATGAATCAGAGGCAAGCAAATTACCCAACTGTAAGACGAGATGCAAACATGTGCCATGTTCAAGGGCGACAATAACTGCCATAAAGGATTCCAAAAACTTGATGCACTTCCTTCAATCCCCCCCCCCATCCATATAGATGAGTACCTCTTTCTTTTTTAACGAGCTTGAGGAGGATAATAGATGCTTGTTATATCTCATCCTTCAGATGAGTCCCTCGACACATGTTTAACAAACCTGAGGAAGGAGGGGTTTGGTCCTGTATGGGTCCTTCAGATTGGACTGATAGAGCATAAGTGCATTAGTGTGTGTTTTATGATAGAGCATTGATGTGCTTACTATTTTTATGTGCACTGATTAGAAAACCTTTGGTGAAAACTTTGTGCCCCCACCTTCACTCAAAGTAAAATAGGGAGAAGTGCTTCCACTAAAACCTCTAATAATTGGTTCTTTCCTTGTAGTGTTTTGATGCGAGGTGGGGTGTAGAACATACGCTTCTCGTTGATTTTACAACATGAGCTTATAAAAGGATCCTTGTCATAACTACCCCCTCTTCTAATGAAACTGCCTTATGTTGTTGTTGGGATGAATTTTTTTGTTCAACTATCAATGAACTTATGTTCTCTTCACATTTACAAGAGTCTTCCTTGAATGAGTTTTTATAAATGACAAGCTTTGATGGCCCCATCAATAAAATATGAATATATAAGGATTACATTGGTTGAATATGGACTGATGGGATGAATTTGATGTATCTGGGATTTTTATCCACACTTGTCTCTCCTAATTAATATATAAGCATATTTAGAGGATGGGAGAGAGGATTTCTCTATGCATACTATCCCTTCCCTAGGAATCTAACCACTCGTTGGTTGGGAATGTATCATATCATCCACATCACTAATCTATAGCACATCAAATCATTCATTGATTGAAATCTCAACTACTAGTTAGTCCATGTTACATTTAGTGATTATTGGCAAGTATTACAACTACAACTACATGAATTTTGGAGCATGCATGTGGAGCTTAGAGGTATTGTTGAGAATTTAAAGGAGAGATGTAATAGGTCATTGGTATATAATTACCTAGATATAAGAATTAATTCAACAAGCAGGAGTAATTTGAGATAATTTCTCATAATGTAGATGAGTCTCCTGTCAATTGGTTTTATCTTGGGTGGTTGGGAGGAATGTATTATCCTCTCCACCCAGGTTCAATTCCTGCAAGTGATATGTTGAGATATTAATGAGTATATTGTTGTAATGGATTTGAGCCCTGTTGTTTATCATCCATGTGCCCCAAATATTATAGGGTTTACTCTAGGTACCATCCTTGAAATGAGGGGAAGTACTCAGGGGTTTTCCTTAGGCAATGTAACCTAGAAAAAAATGTAGATGAGTCTCGTAGCTAAAACAAAAGAAAAATAATTAAATTCCCTCAACAAAGGGACTTAACTAGATTGATTTCATAGAGGTAGTTTGAAGGAGAAAAGGAAGTAATTTGTCTAGAAAGGATAATAAAGTTGCATGATATTGTTAATCTCTTTCCTTGAAGAAAAATTTAGGATCAAACACTAAAAATGAGAACACCTCAGGGAGGCCACCAATAACTTTAGTACCAAATTGAAGCTTGGAGGAGGTGACTTTAGAACTATTTGCAAAGGAATTATCCCATTGAAGAAAACTATAGTTGTAGTAAAATGCATGGAACAAGACTCTGAATGAGGTAAAGGAAAATTTATCTCAAAGATTAACATTGTCAACTACCTTCACCATCAAAACTTGGTTTCAATGTTGTGGTGGTGCCATGACAAGGGGTGGTTGATTATGGGTTATGAATACATTCCCAACGACACACTTGAAAAACATATGTTCAATAAGGATATTGTAGTTTCTCTAATACATTAACTAAAGGAACAATGTTATTTGGTCGAGTGCCACTGCTTGCTCCAATAGTTTGTTTCCTTTCCATAAGATGCCAAAGATAATTAGAGGCAAGATTGATGACACTCTTTATCAATTATGTCGCTACTTGGGTGAAGATGAGATATAAACTTTCCTTGGTACATTTTATTAGTTCCAATCACCTTCTTTAAGCAAGAGACATGAAAAACAAGATGGAGCTTAGAATGACTGGGCAAAGCTAACCGATAGGCCACCTATCCCACACGCTCGAGAACTGTATAAGGACCATAAAATTTGGGTGCCAGTTTTTTACAATGATCGGCCTTGAGTGAAGTATGCTCATAACATTGCAATCGAAGAAACACCTGGTCCCCTTCAACAAATTAACGTTCTGAGGGATCTTGATCTGCTTGTTGCTTCATACGATTATGAGAAATCTTGATCTGCTTGTTGCTTCATACGATTATGAGAAATCTTGATCTGCTTGTTGCTTCATTCAATTCTGATCCATGTCCAAATTCTCTTTGAGGGTTTAGAGAATAGCCTCTCGAATTGTAAGAGTTTGGTCGACCGCCTGGACCTTCGAGACATCGGACATATATGAGAGAACTGAAGGTGTATTTTTTCCATATACTACTTGAAAAGGAGTCATGCGAGTAGTTGTATGGTAAGAAGTGTTGTACCGCCATTCAACTAGTGGTAACCATTGAGCTCACTGATTTTTCCTTTCAGATGCAAAACACCTCAAATATGTTTCCAAATGCATGTTGACAAATTCAGTTTGACCATTAGTCTGGGGATGATAGGCAGTGCTGAGATGCAATTGGGTGCCCTTTAGCCTGAACAGTTCTTGCCAAAAATTGCTAGTGAAAGTGGGATCTCTATCAGAAACAATATAATGAGGCATGCCATGAAGCTTGAAGACACGATCCATGAAGAGTTGAGCCACAATGGAGGCAGTAAATGGGTGTTGAAGAGCGCATAAATGATCATACTTGGAAAGACGATCAACTACCACCATTATGACTGACTTATTGCCCAATTTAGATAATCCAACAATGAAATCCATAGAGATATCCCTCCAAATAGTGGGTGGAATCGGAAGTGGTTGTAGTGTGCCAAGGGCTTTGACAGTTTCTCCCTTGTTGTGTTGACAAACATCACATTCGTCCACAAAAGTGCGAATGTCCTGTTTCATACCATCCCAGAAAAGAAAATGTTTGACCTTGTCATAGGTTTTGGTAAACCTTGAGTGCCCAACTTTGGTTGTAGCATGAAGATTAGAAAGCATCGTCGATTTAAGTTCTAACTATTTACTTAAATACAAACGACCTTTGTAGAGAATCTCATTATTGTGCCAAGAGTACCCTGGGGAAACTAGATAATTGGATTGCAATTGTTGTATTAGACGCAAAATTTTGGGATCTTGCAATGATTCATGGCGAAGATATTGGAGCCAATTTGGTACAATGAAGGACAGGGAAAAATGGACCCTTCATCTTCATATTTTCTTGAAAGAGTGTCAGCAACCACATTGGCTTTTCATTTCTTGTAAATGATCTCGTAATCATATCCAAATAGCTTAGTCACCCATTTTTGTTGCTCTGGGGGATGAAGGAAGTTGCTCCAGAAAATACTTGATGCTCTGATGATCTGTCTTAATTTGGAAGCATTTCCCCAATAGATAAGGGCGCCAGAGAACCACTGCATGAAAAATAGCCAACATTTCCTTTTCATAGATTGATTGGCCCAAATGTTGCTTTGATAGTTGTTTTCTAGTAAAGGACAAAGGCCGACCATTTTGCATAAGGACTACTCCAATTCCTCTCCTAGAAGTATCACATTCCAGGACAAAGGTATTTGTGAAGTCAGGAAGGGCTAGGACATGAGTGGTGCACATAGCCGCCTTTAACGCTTGAAAGACCTTAGCAGTTGCTAGAGTCCAAGTGAGATAATTATTTTTAAGGAGAGCAGTGAGAGGCGTTGCAATATTTTCATAATTCTTAATAAACTTGCGATAATATCCTATGAAACCCAGAAAACCACACATGTTTTTGACAGTCTTGGGGTGAGATCAATCCTGCATAGCTTCAATCTTCTTAGGACCCACCTTGACACCCGCCTTGCAAATAATATGACCCAAGTACTCGACTTCTGAGGCTCCAAAAACACATTTAGATTGTTTGAGGAAAATTTGGTGCTAAGAGAGTAGATGAAGAAATCGATCCACATGATCAATATGGGTTGTCCAAGTTTTACTATAGATGAGAATATCATCAAAGAAAACTAAGACAAAATGACAGAGAAAATGATGGAAGACATGATTCATGAGGATTTGAAAAGTGGAGGGAGCATTACACAAACCAAAGGGCATGAACAAGAACTCATAGTGGGCCTCATGAGTTCAAAATGCAGTCTTAGGAATGTCTGCCTCTTTCATATGTATCTAGTGGTAGACAGAACGAAGATCAAGTTTAGTAAAGAATTGGGCACCACTTAAGTCATCCAAGATATCATCAATGACATGAATGGAAATTTTTTCTTTGATGGTGAGTTTGTTGAGGGAGTGAAAGTCATGACACATGTGCCAAGATACTTCTTTCTTAAGTACCATGACCACATGAGAAGAATAGGGGCTAGTACTATGACGAATAATGTCTGCTGTGAGAAATTCTTGAACAATTTTATCAATTTCATTTTTCTGGGCAAAGGGTTGACTATAGGGATGAACATTGGGAGGAAGGCTACTGGGGAAGAGGGAAATGGAATGATAATGAATACCATAGGAAGGAGGAAGTCCCTGGGGAGTGGAAAAAACAACTTGAGGTTTGGATAGGATGGATTGGAGGTCAGGAGGCATAGAGGGTGTCTCAGTGGTGTGAATGGAATGAAGTTGTGCAATAATGTCGGAATGACCTTTTTTGAGGAGATTTTCCATGCGATGGGAACTGATGATCTCATGGGAACCTGTTGTGATACCTTGGAACTTATAGTGTCAGACCTCCTAGTTGAATTTCATGGTTAATTCCTTAAAATCCATGAGAATGGGGCCTAGATTCCTTAGCCATTCGACACCCAACACAATGTCACAAACACCCATATCGATAGAAAACATATGAGATTTCATGTGGTACTAACCAATTTGGAGACACAAATTTTCACAACGGCCCCCACATTTCATGGACTCGCCATTGGCTATCATGATTTGAAAGTTGTTGACTACTCAGATATAATAATTAGTTTCTTGGAAAATGCGACGATGAATAAAATTATGGGTGCTTCCACTATCAACGAGGATGGTGACCTTTAGATGCTTAATGTAACCAATTAGCTTGAGGGTTTGGGGAGCAGAGAAGCTAGTGAGAGCATTCAGGGAAATGACCAGTTCAACTTCTGGAGGGTCGGAAGGTGGAGTCAGGTCAGTGGATTCAGGTGACTTAGCCACAGGGGGAGCCTAGACATATTCTTCAAAAAAATCCTTAGAGATGGACATAAAAAGATTTTGTTCCTTACACTTGTGCCCAAGAAAATATTTGTCATCACAATTATAACAAAGGCCCTTGATTTAGCGTTCATCCATTTCCGCTCGGGTCAATTTTTGGATCTTTAGTGGAGTAGAAGGAGGAGTGGAAGTGTCTGGTTTAGGGAAAGGAATAAAGGAGGGTTTTTTGGTTTGCGAAAAGACAACCTGTTGTGCTTCCTTATCTATTTTAGTAGCTTCCACACAACTTTGAGGGTGAGCCATGAGGATGTGGGCACAAATCTCATCCTTGAGGCCACTGATAAAGAATTCTCGAAAAAAATCATCAAACATGCCCTCTGTGCGGAAAGCCAATTGCTCAAAATAAGTTATAAAGTCTTCCATTGTGCCAAATTCTTTCAACTTTTTCAAACGGCGTAACTGGTGGGTGTCAGTGTCAAATAATTCATAAAGATCTACAACAAATTGTGTTCAAGCCACATACCCTTGGCGGGCATTTTTTCTCCATTGCCACCATTACCAACGTTCCAGATCTAGATAGAGAACATCATACCAGAGTTTGGCCAACTCATCTGTAATGTTGTACAAACATAAATAGTGATCTATTTGAGTGACCCAACCTATGGGATCCGAGCCATCAAATTTGTTCACCTCCATGCGAGGGGGATGTAGGTCCCGCTAAAAGTGGTTGGAAGGAAAATAGGTGGACTAGGAGGATTCAAAACCTTCAGGGTTATAAGGTGTGGAGGAAGAGAAATGATCCGGGGTGGGCTTAAACAAGGCGTTCAAATTGTTCATTGTGTCCTGACATTGCTGACACATGGTGGTCAATTGAGTGATGGATGTGGGAAGTGATTCAAGTGGAGCAAGCCGGGAGTTGAGGTTACCAATACTGGAAGTAATGGAGGAAATATCAATCCAAGTTTGGTCATTAGCTTTTTCCAAGGCAGTGAGACGTTGTTCCCAATCTTGGCTTTGAGTGTAGGCCATGGGGATGGGACAGAGGGGAAACTGGGACTGTGAAAAAAGGGGTTACTGGTGAATGATACCACTACGATCAGCAAAAAGAGAGGAATTTAATGGGATAGATTCCAAATAGGGGTGTCAGGAAGGGGTCAGGTCCATGGGAAAAAAATTACTGAAAAATGATAGGTATGATTGCAATCAGGGCGAAGAGAGGAATCCAATGGGATAGGTCTCAAATAATGGTGCAGGAAGGATCCAAACTCATTTTTATTTTACTCCTACAGAGTTATACTTCGATTTGAATAATATTGTAGGGTCAAAATGGCCAAATTATTAACATGAAGAAATGTGCAGGAATTTCGCAACCATAATGCAAGAGGTACTGTTGCACGACAATAGATCTTGTTTGTTCTGATTTTGTTTACGTCCCAAGGGTTAGGGTATTCAGGGTTTCTACAGACAATGGTTTTCCTTATGCTATAAATATTTGATATATGTGCGTGATCCAATAGTAGTACTTGGCCCAATATCTCAAGGCACCAACTAAGGAGGCTAGACCGTGCCCTTAGTCGTACTATCTGACTACCCAGGTACTAGAGAGTATCTTCCCTAGTTCCGTTCTCGGTGGAACTATATAAGTCAGGAGGCTGATTGGTTTATCTACAGAGGGCTTCATGATATCTAGGTCGATCTGTATATAGGTGTTGTCTGATGCACTACCACTCGAAGGGGTACCGACATGGGTTACAAGGGTCACCAACAATGTGTGCTTAAGTACCACTTGTAATTCCTACATATATGCTTTCCCGACCATGAATTTATGTGTTGAATGACATATCTCTGTAGCTTTAAGATGCCATAATACATCTCTACCCTGAAGAAAAAAAATAACCCACAATTTTTTTCCAAGGAAAGTGCTATGATATCACTTGTAAGGTACCGGATCTATTATAATAGCCGAAAATAGAAATATTGCAGAGAATAACAATGAAACAACACAATAGATGAAACCACAACACCAGAATAATACCTTTATTGATAAGAAGCAATGTTCACTTGCCTCTTCGAGGGGGAAACTTCCAACAAAGCATCACTCTATTACAATAATTCTCAAGACAAAAAGTTCTCATGCCCTCGACTCTATTTATACTAAATCTATCTACCAAAAGAACAATCTAGAGGAAGATCTTTTAGAAACATAAGCTTCTTTTAGGTCTTCTTACATTTGACTTATTCTTCCTTATTACCAGGCCTTATTTATATTGGCCTTTATTACATGGAAAATATATTATTTTACCTACGTGAGGGGTTAGGGTGGTTAGGTCCCTAACAATTCCAACCATAAGATTATGGATCTTGTGGTTGGATGTTTCCTTTTGCATGACTATTACTTGCAAGATAATCTATTGTAGTGTTGTTGCTTTTCATTGGGATTTCAAGTAGAAGAGAAGTAACCTATGTTCGCTTTTGGTGTTAGAAGGTAGGCATGTGATTGACGTGCTTGGAATTGTTTTATTACTCCCAATAGGAAGGTGGCTTATACATTTGGTTGCACTTACCCATTTGTTCCCTTTACTTGTGTTCATATTCCGAGTGATAGTAGTGTCATGACACTAGTAGTGTGGAGGATCATCCATAAAGATTAATTTAATTGATGATATGCACAATGCATTTAATATCACATGATTTTGACAAATTGTAGGTAGGAATCATTCCAAAACACCAACACTGATAGGGAACAAACTACACAAGACCAAGATAGAATTCACACGTAGTAGTATCTTGAGAACATCCACCCACTACTCAAGGAAAAAGAATTAAATGCCTTAACCAATAAAACTAAAGAAAAATGAGTATTTTGAGTTTGATTTCATTTATATATGTGCTCATAAACTTAAAATTTGGATTAGTGCACATACATATTTTTGCTCAACTGAAACTAATAGCTAGTTAGTGTTTTTATCAATGCTTAATCTAAGCTCTTCATCCTCCAACAAAAGGCTTTTTGTATACATTATGGTGCATAGGAAACACATGTATAAAGAGTGATAAAGGTAATGTATAAGTTGAATGAATGCATATAATTGGGGATTTGAATTGTTAGATTTTGGGTTGCTCTAAAAGTGTTTACATCGTTCCAGGGGTGCACTTCATGTGATTTCAAGTGCATGGTTAAACCCTAACTCCTTGTTGTATATTAGAATTCCTTGGTTGATTGAAATTTGAAGAGATTACTACAGGGAGATGCTTTTCCTCGAGATATGTGCTAGAGAGGCACACTTCTCGTGGAAGTGTGTGGCATATGACTTCTTCTACATGGATGTACATTAAGGAGGATGAGTGCTTGAAATATGAGGTTGAGATATCTCATGGAAAAGAAATATGCACGAGGAGAAAGAGTGCTTGGCCCTAGGAGCATCGGGGCCACATGGCACACAAGTGGAGGTAGAGTGCTCGTGATAGGGATTCTAGTCCTTAGTCTTAACATAAGTATTTTGAGCATATGTATTTCTTTTTATTATTTGAGTAGGAGATTATTATTGAGTTTGAGAGTGATGAAGCCTTTTGGTTTTCTATTCTCATGGAGTAGTTGTGATGTGGAAAATCCACTCAAACAGAGTTCAACACAAAGAAAAGTTTAAAATAAGAATCTCTGACTAATTTTACTGAGCTTAATGCTTGCTTTTATAGCTTCACAATGGAAAACAAAATCAGCATACCGAGGAGTCTAGCAAATCTCTTCAGATCCAACAAATTAGGATCTAAGCACAATATAAAGGGGTAGGCTGAGGAAAGATCTCAACTATTCCCATGAAGATCTCAACTATCCCTTAAGACCAAGAAACCAAAATTTGACACTCTCACACTCATATTTGTTTCCTATTACAAATAGAAATGAAAAACACATGAGAAAAATCCAAACTGTGTACTAAGCATTTATTCCATATCATTCCTCTCGACAACATAAGCATTGGACTCCAATGCTTTTAGGAGCGAGGGAAAATATTGTTGTAGTTGATGTTGAGAAATCCATTGGGCCTGGTGAGGATATTTACCTTGTTTAACAACAAGGTAATAAGTAGTAGACCCCTGACAAGTCTGGCAAGTATTTTGGTTGAAAATCTGATCTATAACAAGTAGAGGCTAAAAATCAGGTACAATATCTACAGGATGACTGGTCATGACCTTTGTCTCCAATGTGGACTCATGATATGGTTTGAGAAGATCCACATTGACCACATCATGGATGCCTAAGTGCGCTGGAAGATCAAGGTGGAAATCATTTTGAGATGCTTGTTGGATGATGGATTAGGGGTCATATCGAATTGGTTTGACCTTACTATATGCTTTATCCTAAAATTGATGTTTGTCCAAATGCGACCATACTTTGTGACCAACTTTGAAATGACACGGAAAACAATGTTGGTCCATAAGTTGTTTTTGCTTTTCGTGAGTCTTCTAAAGAGTCTAAATGACTTTAGCTTGAAGAGATTGCAAGTGATGAACAAAAGTTTGTGCCTTATCTTGCTCTTTTTAAAGATGAAAAGTAGCTGAAAGAGGTAAAGATAAAGGGAACTCATAAGGAGCCAAAGGCTGGAAACCAAGACATAACTCAAAGGGAGAATGACCAGTGGAGGAGTGGACAATATGGGTAAGACTCAAATCCCATTTGGTTGGAGAAGAGTGATGATAAATTCAAAGACTTTGTACTAAAGTACGATTAACTACTTCAGTTTGATCATCAGTTTGAGGATGAAAGGAAGTGGAAAAAATAAGAGAAGTTCCTAATATTTTCCTCAAGGAACGCCAAAAATGGCCCACAAAATGTGAGTCATGATTATACACAATAACGGTGGGTAGTCGAAAGGAGCGCCAGACAAAGTCAAAGAATAATTGGGCTAGGTCACTAACATAATTGGTTTTGCGACAAGGGATAAGCTTAGCCATTTTACTAAATGTATCAATAATCACAAAGATGCAATCATGATAAATTTGTGATAGAAGTTGGCAAGTCCAAGAAAACTCATTAACTGTATCTGATTTGAAGGAGTAGGTCACTTTTAGAGTACTTCAACTCTGAGAGGATCCACATGGATTCTAGATGATTCAATGATAAATCTAAGGTAAGAGATTGAAGTTTGAGCAAAAGAGCACTTGGAAAGATTTGCATACAATTGATTTTGTTGAAGAAGCTTCAAAACTTGTTCTAAGTGTTGTAGACGAGTCTTCCAAGACTTAAAGAAGAAAAGGATATCATCTAGATAGATGATAACAAACTTGTAACGAAAATATCTAAATGCATTGTTCGTTAATCTCATAAACGTAGCAGGGGTATTGGTGAGCTCAAAAGGCATCACAATCCATTCAAAGAGACCCATTTTTGTTTTGGAAGTTGTTTTCCAATTATCTGCTAATTGAACTCTAACATGATGATATCCACTTTTAAGATCATTTTTTTGTGAAGAATTGTGCACCTGGGTGTGCGTGATTTGTGCAAATGACCGATTGACCTTCTATTCAAGTGCATATGGATGAGGATGCAGGTCCATAGGTAAATGAATCTTTTCAACAATGGCCTTCGCAATCAAATTTTTCTGTGAGCCATTACTGCCTATACAATCCACTGAAAAATCAAGAGTGACAAACAAACTGTTACGCTCTCCTTGAACCCATTGACGACGCATCAAGATAACCTTATCCAATTTGCCTTTAAACTCTTGGAGATGTATGACCACAAATTCATCGACTGCAGATTAGTCGAGGAAAGCTGGATTGTACGTTTTACGACCACGAATTAGCCGAGGAAGGCCGAATCATATGTTTTACGGTCATGAATTAGCTGAGGAAATATGAATTGTACGATGTATGACTCTGAATTAGCTGAGGAAGGATGAATTGGTGCTAGGTGAACCATATATAGGCTGTACCGTCGTGTTTTTGTAGGTTGGAGTCAAATTAAGCTTGTACGAAAAATTCCTCAAAAATTGAACGTAATTATGACCTATACAAGGGTTGTATGATAAAATTAAACAAATTTATGTATAAATTTTACCTGTACAACAACTGATTTGGTCATTGTCAAGTTTGTATGGCTGATATGAGAGCTTGAACTTGGCTTTGTTGCAAGAAAATGACTCCAACATACGCTGGATCTATGCTATAGAAGACACGAGAGAAACCACAATCTCCAAAAATTTGGAAAAGAGATGAGAAAAGAGTGGAACCCAAATCCAACGCTGGAACAGAAGTGCTCTGATACCAATGGAGTGGAAAATCCACTCAAAAAGAGTTCAACACAGAGAAAAGTGTGAAATAAGAATCTCTCACTAATTTTATTGAGCTCAATGCTTGCTTTTATAGCTTTATAATGGAAAACAAACTCAATATACTAAGGAGAAAACAACACTCAAGATCCAACAAATTAGGATCTAAGAACAATATAAGGGGGTAGGCTGAGAAAAGATCTCAACTATGCCCATGCAGATCTCAACTATCCCCTAAGACTAGAAAACCAAAAGCTTAGGCACTCTCACACTCATATTAATTTCCTATTACAAATAAAAATGATAAATACACGAGCAAAAGCCTACTAAGTATTTATTCCATATCAAGTTTAGATAATTTCTCCAACTATCTCTATTGTTGTGCTAGATGCTAGTTCTCAGGATCTAGTGAGCATTTTTCTCCTAAATTTGTTGAGTTAGTTTTCTTTATGTAAATCTATATAAGCCAGTGTTTGGCTTGATAAAATTTAGTCAGATGTTTTTCTATTTACACATCAGTGTTGAACTCTACCCATGAGTGGTTAAATCCATGTTATTGGTATCGAATCATGGAGATCTAGAGACCAATGTGACCTTTTAATAGAATCAATGGGCATGGGTTCTAAACACAACATAAAAAATGATTATTTTGGTCTCGAGTTATGAGGAAAGAATAAACAATGCATGGACCAACATCATGTTCCAAACCATTTCCAAGTTGGTGACAAAGTGTGGTTGCATTTGGACAAACGTCGATTTTAGGACAAAGCATATAGTAAGGTCGAACACATTCGATATGGTGCCTACTCAATCATCCAACAGGTGTCTAAAATTGCTTTCTGCCTTTATCTTCCAACACTTGGGAATTCATGATGTGGTCAATGTTGATCTTCTCAAACCATATCATGAGTCAACATTGGAAACATAGATCTTGACCAATCATCCTATATATATTGTTCCCGATTTTCAGCCTCTGGTTGATGCAAAACATGTTTTCAACCAAAAGAATCACCAGAGGTGTTAGGGATCTACTACCTCTTACCTTGTTTCTAAATAAGGCCAACTTCCACACCAGGCTTCTTGGATTTCTCACCAACAGATGCAACAACATTTTCCCTCTCTCTTGAAAGCATTGGAGGTCAATGCTTTTATTGTGGGGAGGAATGATAAAGATTCTAGTCCTTAGTCTTAACATAAGTATATTGAGCATATGTATTTCTCATTATTATTTGAGTAGGATATTATTATTGAGTTTGAGAGTTACAAAACCTTTTGGTTTCCTATTCTCATGGAGTAGTTGAGATTATTTCTCCAACTATATCTATTATTGTGCTTAGATGTTATCTCTTAGGATCTCTTAGGATCTATTGAGCATTTCTCTCCTAAATATGTCGAGTTAGTTTTCTTTATGTAAAGTTATATAAGCTAGGGTTTGGATCAATAAAATTCAGTTAGAGGTTCTGTTATTCACATGTTGACGTTGAACTCTTCTCATGGGTGGTTAAATCCACATTAGCTTGACTTGGGGGAGTATTTCTTAAAGGACACTCCAATAGAGGTTCCTTATGGACCTAGTTACATGCATGTGGTGGAAGAGCATTGAGCTTGGAAGCCTTTCTTAGACAATGTACAATCTTGTGATAAGGAGTGCTTAACATGTGAGGACTTGGATGGGAGAGTGCTCCACTTGGGAGATGGTGCCCACCTACCTAGTGACATGTGCACTCTCTTGGTAGAAAGGTGCTCAACCTATGGACCTAGTTTAGTGACTTGGATTAAGTTTTTATGGATCTATTCCATTATTCTATTGTTGGCCTCCCTCGCCCATCTTATATAAAGGGAGGAGAGAGCCTTTGTCATTACTAAGTATTCAAGTATTACTTGTAAATTTTATGTACTTGTCTTGGAGTCTTTGTGCTTGTGTGATATAAGATTTGGAAGACTTAGGGTTTGTGTGAAGTAAACCTTAAAGAAGACTTGGATTGCTAGGGTTTTTCTTGAAGTCTTGGTGTGAGCTAGACATAAGGATTATGAGATGAAACCTTAGAACAATATTTGTAGCATTTTGATGGAAGTGGAGTTTGTGTGAAGCACACTTGGTGATTCAACACCTTGATAGCTTATGGGATGAAAGTGGGAGATACTAGGGTGGACTTGTTGGTGTTGATGTTAGCTTATTATAGAGCCTTTTGTGTTGCGATATATCTTGGTGGGATGACTTTGTAGGCCTTTGTAGTGCTAATTAGGGTTTATTCTTGATGGTGGATGTTCTAGCTAGGGCTTGGAAAGCAATTGGAGAGTTCTTGCTTGGGATGAGATAAAGGGACTTGTTGTACCAACCTAAGATGCACTGAGGTATTGTACTTTATCTTCACTTGTGTAATATATGAAGTGTAGTATTGTTGTCCTAAATTTATATGTCACAGATCTAAAAATCAAACTTTGGTTTCTGATTGTTGTGAGTAGTTTCAT
>SNQJ01S0075960.1:41177-54290 GCA_010110895.2 Picea sitchensis | reverse complement strand
ATAAAGTGAGGCATTAGCCTCCTATATATACAAGACTGGCACGTGTGAAAGGGTTTCACTGGCAGGGCCGACCACTCACTCTGGGTGGGTAAACCCACCTTTAATTAATTCTGGGTCTTCAATAATAATTGTTGGGGCTGACTTCTTATTCTGCCTATTACAATTGTCCGATGACCAATCCGCAAAAGGGGATTTGGTCCTAATACAATTACCGACATGATTAATCCACAATGGGGATTAATCCTAATAATAAAATAAAAATAATATTAAGAATACTCTTCGCAGTTACATTATTTCAACAACATATTCATCTACGAAAGAAGGTGATTCTCTTCAAGCCAAGGATAATGGATGAGGTGTGTGTACAATCACAATATCTAGAAATCATAGGCCAAAAGAAGGGACAACCAAGTTGCTCGAAGTAGAGAGAGCACCAGGAAGCTTCCAAACAGGGGAAGAAGAAGTGGAAAGGGGAAAATTATAAGAAGATAATAGCCACTACACATCAATGCAAAGTTTCGAGGAACCATTGAAATCATTGAAACATTTATGGAAACACCGAGGAAAAATGTCGGAAACTACATCTAGAGATGAACCCAAAGAACCACAAGAAGGACGGAAAAAAAAGAACCTTCTAGCCACAAATTCGAGCAATCAGGTGGAAAGTAGCTCATATGTGGATGGAATTTTTTTCTACATATATGTGCAAAATAAGGTGAATCTGAGTATCCTTCATCACCGAGAAGAGAAGGACATGATCAAACTCTTCCACATCAAGATTTAGGTCAAGAAGACCAAGATAGATGCTCTGTTTGATTCTCATTCATAGTCTAATCTCATAGCAGTGGATATAGTCAACACTATTGGATTGGAGGTTCATGATCATCCTATCCCCTATCCTTTGGGTTGTGTAGACAAGGGTGCATAGGTCAAGGTAACAAATCAATGCAATATTAAATTTGTTGTAAGTGCCAATTTTGTATATGAAGTAGAATTGGATGTAGTACCACTGGATGTATGCAGAGTAGTGTTTGGAAGAACGTACATGTATATGAGGGATTCTATCTTCATGTAGATATCCAATCAGTACCACCTCACCAAGGACATGAAATACTTAATCATCAATGCACACAAAGGAAAATAAAAAATTTCACTAGCAAGTGCTAATAAATCTATGAAATTGATTAGTTCTAGCAAGAAATATGTTTTACTTTTTCTAAGATAAAATTAGTCTAGTGAAGAGTTGTTAAAAGTAAATACATCCATGGAAGGGTTTACTAAAGAGAAGAAACATCATTTGGAGGAGTTTCTACAAGAATATAGAGGAGTGTTCTAGGAGCCTAAAGGGCTACCACCTAAGAGGGAAGTGGAGCATGTAATCCAATTATTTCCAGACTTTGCCTTGCCAAATATTGGGTTGTATAGACAATCCATTGTGGAATAAAATAAAGTAAAGAAGTAGTTGCAACAATTATTGGAGTAGGGTGTGATTCGATCAAGTACCTCACCTTTTGGGTCACCCATCATAATTGTACCCAAGAAGTATGGGACTTGGAGAATGTGATTCGATTACAGGGCATAGAACAAGACTACACTGAAGAATCGATACCCTATTCCCATGATCTATGATCTATTGGACCAACTCCAACATGCTAAGTACTTCACTAAGATAGATTTGAAATCATTATATCACCAGGTATGAGTCAAAGAAGAAGATACACAGAAGACTACCTTCAAGATAAGGAAATATTTGTATGAAAGGTTGGTTATGCCATTCGGTTTATGCAATGCACCGACTACATTTATGAGACTAATGAATGATGTTTTATGCCCTTATCTATATTCATTTGTTATTGTCTATTTGGATGATATACTGGTTTATAATTCTACATGGGAGGAGCACATCTCACATATCATGCAGGTGTTAGAGACTCTGAAGAAGCACCAACTGTTGGCTAACCTCAAGAAATTTGTGTTTTCTCAACGGTATTTGGTGTATTTTGGGTATGTGATCGATGGAGGGAAGCTCAATATAGACATACAAAGATGGAGGAAATCATGAAATGACCAGTTGCTACAAATTGAATATAATTTAGGAGCTTTGTTGGGGAAACACAATAATTGTGAAAGTTCATAGCTTCTTTTTTCATAGTAGCTGCACCACTTCACACCATAACAGTGAATGGTAATATTTTCTAGTGGGGGAAGAGTCAACATAAATATTTTGATGATATGAAAAGAAACATCATTCAAGAACCAGTGCTTGCACTTCCAAACTTGCAGAATCCCTTCAAAATGGAGATAGATGCAAGTGGGTATGCCATGGGAGAAAATTGGATGTAAGGAGGAAGGCCAATATGCTATCATTATAAAGTATTTCATGGGGTGGTTCTCAAATACCGTACCTACGACAAGGATATATATGCCTTTGTACAAGCTATTAAAAAGTGGAAGCACTATCTGATGGGAAAGGAGACCATCATCCACACAGATCACTAGCCACTCCAGTATTTGCAGGCCTAGAGTAAGTTACGACAAACTAGGAACTACAAATGGATGGGGTTATGAAAACAATTTCATCTAGTCATAAAGTATATGAAGGGCGGAACAAACAAGTTGGAATATATGATTTCAAGGCCACCCACATCCAATATTACAACTTTTGGAACTCTAATGCACTTGGAGCCTCTACCCCATGATGCATATAGAGAGGCATACATAAAATATGAGGACTTCAAGAAGGTGTTTCAATAGCTACAAGGCCAAATTCATATAGAAGAAGGTGACGACAGGGATGAATAAAATTTATAGAATAGTTTACTCTACAAGCTCGACAAGCACTATGTCCCTAAAGGTGATCGATTGCAAGTTATCAGAGAGGCTCACACCTCTAAGGTTGCAGGACATTTTGGTGTTGGGAAGACCATTTCCAATTTACATAGGTATGTGTATTGGACCAAAATTCAAGAAGATGTAGCACAATATATTAGAGGATGTATATTGTATTGTACCAATAAGCCCCATATAAGGAAGTAATGTATATACCATCCCTTACCTATACCCACTTGACCCTGGTAAAGAATTTCCATGGATTTTATGGGATGTTTTCCAACCATGCAGACGGGACACGACTATTTTTTTGTTGTAGTTGATAGATTCAAAAAATGTGCATTCTCATGCCTTGTAAAAAGACCATAAAGGGAGAGGAAGCAACAAAATTGTTGTTTGAACAAGTTTGGGTGCACTTTGGGATACCAAGAAGCATCATCTCAGACAAGGAAACCAGATTTATTAGTGCCTTTAATACTACATTGTAGAAGAAGATGGACACTAATCTCAAGAGGTCTATAGAATTCCATCTACAGATAGATGGGAAGATGGAAGTAGTCAACATGACTTTGGTGCAACTTTTTAGGGGCTAAAATCAGAAGCATCCGAAGACTTGGGATGAAAATATTATCTACATACAACAATATTATAATAGAGTAGTCCACACTTCTACTAGTAAGTCACCTTTTGAAACCTTTTTTGGATACTTTCCACCTTCACCCTTGGATGTTGTATATGGAAAACAAGGAGGAGTAAGGGAGGACCTCACAGGATATGCATTAAATTTTTTTTATTTTTTATGGAGAAGATCAAGTAGATCCATTTGCAAGTACAATATATACTAAAGAAGTCACAGGAAAAGTACAAGGCTATACATGACCAACACAAAACATATGGAACATTTAGAGTGGGAGATAGATTATGGCCACAATTGAATAAGGAAAGACTATAGTGTCCTGGTAAGAAGATCAAGGATCTACAATATGGTACTTTTGGGGTAGTGGAAAAGGTTGGATATAATGTATATAGACTCACTCTCCCCCCATACATGCGCATTTACTCAGTGGTGAATGTGGAGAATATCAAACTCTATGAGCCTTCTATGTTGGATTAGGAGGAGGAGCAGGTCCTACCTTCCATAGAGGACTTAGCACCAGATTCTCAAGAAGAGTTGACATAGGAATTTTTTTACAGAAGAAGTTTAAAAATACAAGATAGGGTCAACATGACCTTTGGCATATTGGGTTGAAAGGACAACTTTCGGGAAAAGCAAAGTGGTACTCTAGGGAGAAGGTAGAGGGAAAATTTCCTCACCTCATCTAATAAATATTTTGGGGACCAAAATCCTCCCTAAATGGGGAGGTATGATCTATATTGGATCATTATATTATTTTTCATCTATCTCAATACTTTTTGGGTGGAAAATTGTAGGAATGATCTTGCAGGGCCATTTCGATGGTTGGTCCAAGTTTGGAAATTTGGGTCCAAAAAACTGTCTGAAATCTTTCAGAGCCATTTTAAGGGATCAAATGACACTTTGTTTTGGTCCAAACCTTACTACACAATAATTTTGTATACTATATACATCGATACCTTTCCAACGATGGAAGAATCACCTCAATCAGAGTTCGTATGCAAAAGTTATTCCTTTCGCAAGTTCACCTACCGTATTGATCACCATGGTGTGAATGGATACCGCATCAACCTCCATGACTTATACATGTGGGGCTAGCCATGTAGTTTATTTTCTAAAAACATTCTAGAAGGTACAAAATGTTATCACAATTGAGGGATGAGGAAGTAAAAAACCTACCCCTAGATGGCTACGAGCTATGTTAAATACCATGCCACTAGGAGGAGAAGGGGTTCCATTCTATGTTATTGTATTTCGTTCCATAGAAGAGAATAACAACTGGGAGTAGGAAAGTAGATATCATAACAGAGGGGGTTAATGTTTTGTAGCAGCCTAATAGGACACAGGTCTCAGATAACTCCATAGAGAGTGCCTTCTCCTTTGTACTTGCATTATTTCCATACTAGAGAAAAGAGAGAAGAGTAGCCTCACCTTCTAGTTGGGTTTTCTCCTGTAAGGGTTTCTCAGAGAAAATATTTGTGTTATTTTGTGGATGGTGTGTGATTTTATTTTACTATTCTCTATTTTCCACATTTCATCAATTTCATGCATAAGTAGAAAATCAATAACTAAATATTCTGGAATCTAAAGGAATTTAACCTTCATAGTGTGATTTCAGTTTCATTTATCATATCTATTGTGATGAATTGTTCTAGTGGAATATCCATGACACTTTACAGATCAACATCAATTAATTGTATTAGTGTACATGCGTAGATAACAGACACAAAGACCATGCATGTACCAATGATAAACAATCAATTCCTCTAGTCCTTAGTCCATGTATGATCTCAACAAGGAAGATATGACAACAAATCAAGTAAATACATATTTGGTAATTTTAACTAACAAAACTACAATAATTCATCAATCATTGATCATCACACTTAAAATATCAAAATGAATCTAAATGAGTGTTTTGGATCCAAGTGAGAAAAAAAGAATGACACATCTAATCCCCAAGCATTATTCTCAACTAACATAAAATCATCCTTCCTTGCTAACCTACTTCCATATTCCATCCTATCATTTCCTTTTATAGAATAACTTGGAGTGTAAACTATATTGACCTAACTCTAGAAAGCAATCGTAAGAGAAAGTGTCATTATCTTGACCAAGCTTTCCCAACATGAAACTGATAGTTTTCATCACATGTATAAGAGAGTGTGGCTTAACACATCTCTCCCAGAACCCCATGTTTCAGAGGATAAATGGTGGGAAATACCTCCACCCCTCTTGATACAAATATGGTTAATAGGATACTTGGTGGGAAATACCTCCACCCATCCTAATATAACTAGGGGCAACACCCTATATCAAGACATACTAAGCAACTACTGTTTTTGGAGTCATATCATCAAACAATCACTCTGGGAAAGCTGCGCTTCCTGTCAAAATCACATGTACCAAAGATCATAGAAATATTTAAAATCATATGAAAAACTTATAATACACACAATTTTCTTGATGTCTACAACATCTAGGTTACCTTAGCCGACAGTCATTTGGCTATTACATAGCTCATAAATTCTCATATCCATGCGGATACATCACAAATTTCATATGAAAATCCATATTTGTATTGACATTCACAACACAATTTTTAACTGACATCATGTACTGAAATTCCACATTTAAATATGCATGTTTGAACAATTCACATAAATATCATTATCATGAACATAAAACAATAAAAATGACATTATGCAGTACATAAACAGGTCCATATATACGCATCTCAAATGTCTATATCTAACTAATCCCAAATAGTTATTAAACAATGAATTACTGAGATGAGTAAAATATAAGTTTCAACTCCCTATGATCCATATTTATGAGCGGAATGAAATGAATAACAGATTGAATACCATAACATAAAGATACAAAGAACAACAACAAATATCTAGTGAACAATAAATTCTGTTGAATAAATAAAATAGACTAAAACTATAAAAATGTAGAACTGAAACAACTTGCTTGAATGGTGGTAGCTATCTCTGAGAAGAGATGTGGCTGCTACACGCATCTGTCTAAGAAGAATGATTACAATGAGGCTCCAGAGGCCTTTTTAACATTACTCATGAATGCCAAAACCCTAGAGATCTAAAAACCTAACCCTAGGAGATGAAACACCAAAAATTATGTGGGCCTCGATGGGTAAGCTGGTACCTCAACTTCCTGGGGCCATAAATTTTGCATACGACCTCCATTTTTGGTGCGTGATAGCCCATTGGAAAGGTCTTTTCTAGAAATACACATTATTCCGTCAAACTCTGACTCCATCTATAGTTTGACTATGGTAAGCCAAATAAACAATGTTTAGGGCCCCCAAACACCCCTTAAAGTACAAAAATATGTACTCACATGAAAACTTTCAAAATAAGCCAGTTGGATCAGGTGGGCGACCACCAATATCCACATGAAAGCTGTGCAGGGATTCAAACAACTCATAAAGTGTAGAACCCACAATTACAAATAATCACAGAAGAATGTGATGAACTAAAAACTGTCAAGATGAGCCAATTGGAATAGGTGGGTGGCCACCAATATCCACCTAGATCAATCCTCCTCCCTTAGGAAACAATGGTATCCATTGCATTGAGTGCCCCAATAAGGTGAGAAAACTTCTGCTGAATTTGTCCTTGGGTGAGCCACTTGCCTTGGTGTACGAGCTACCCTTCCTTGACAACCCGATAAAGTTAGATCCTTTGCTAGAAAGTGCCCGTGACCTGTGTGTCCACTATATGATTAGTGGATGCATTTTCCATGCACTTAGGGTTGAGCTCTATTGGTGTCAAATAATGGTGGAAAATATGGCCAAAGGAGGTCCACATTTAACAATGGGTGCAAGCCAAAGAAGGGTGGAGTGTTGAGCTCAAAATCATTGCTACCCATAGCCTTGGTGATAGTGCAAGGCTCATAGCAAAGTGGGCAGAGCTTTCAATGGGTCCCTATAAGGCGCTCTTTATGCAAATGTAACCAGACCTTGTCTCCCACCTGAAATTGGTGTGGTACCCAATGTTGATCATGGTGTTGCTTGTACTTAGCATTGGCTTTCTGCAAAATATCATGTACCTGTTGGCGGATGTGATGAATCCGCTCAATGAATCTGGTGGCTTTTTCGACCTCAGACTGAACATGGGAATGTTTTTCCTGTGTAGTTGCAAGAGGTAGTGCAACACTAATGGGACCCAAGGGTTGGAATCCCAACCCTACTTGAAATGGGCTATAGCCAGTGGAGTTATGGAGAGACTTGTTGTAGTTGTGCTGAACATAGGGAAGACTCTCATCCCATCTACACGAATGTTTAGAGTTGTACATGTGCAGGATGTGCACAATCATCCGATTGACGGACTTTGCCTGGCCATTGATTTGGGGTGGAAAGCAGTTTATTTAGTGAGCTTGGTATCCAACAATGACCAGAGACTCGAACACAATGTGTTGATAACCTGTTGTCCCGATATGAGGTGATGGTCTGTGGTATCCCAAAATGGACCCACACCCACTTGAAGAAGAGCTTGGAATTATATGCCACTGTGATTCTCTTCTTGTAGGCTTTGATAGTGGACATCTTCAAAAACTGATCAACCACCACAAATACACAATCATTGCCGTGCTTAATGGACATAAGGCCAGACATGTAATCCATCGAGATGTATTCCCAAGGCCTCCCAGGAGTAGGAAGAGGGGTGTATAATCATTTCTTCTTGATGGATGGCTTGGAAATAGCACATGTAGTACAATATCTAATATACTTGTTGATTTATTATCGAAGTTTTGACCAATATTTTGTTTTATGTAGAACATCCATAGTTTTCTCCATGCCAAAATGTCCTACCATCCGACTGTAATGAGCCTCCCAAATCAGCTTTGCAGGCTTGCTTGTGGGAACACAGAGGTGGCCCAGATGGCATAACAATCCATCCTGGATGTGAAAATCAGTGACATTCTCTCCTATACCCAAGAGCTGATAGGTGGTGGCAAAGTCAGGGTCACACTAATAAAGTTTGGGCCACTCAGATGCCTGATGCTCACATGAATGGAGTACTGTGGTGAGTGCATCAACAGGAGGGTGACTGAGGCGGTGACTGAGGCGATTTGTTCTCCCTATTTTATACTTGATCTTGAGATGGAACTACTGTTGGTATGTGGACCACTTTTGATGGCGATCGTTTTGCAACTTCCCTTATGTTTGTATGAACTGCAGAGGCTTGTGATTAGTGTGGATGATTGTCTCCTTTCTAAGAATGTAATGTTTCCATTGACGATAGGCTTGTACAATGGAATACATTTCTTTGTCATAGGTGGGGTATTTTCGGAAAGTATCTGAGAGTGTCTCACTATGGTATGCTAATGGATGACCATGCCGAGTGAGAACTGCGCCTACAACATAGTCAGAGGCATCAATCTCAATCTTCAATGGTTGTTTCACATAGGGTAAGGAGAGTACTAGAGATGAGCATAAGCAATGCTTCATATCATCAAATGCTTGTTGTTGTGCCTGACCCCATGTGAACTTTGCATTTCCATCGACCTTGGTTACTTGGCTGAGGGCCCATGAAATATGAGAGAATCCTAGCATGAACCTTTGGTAAAAGTTGGCAAGTCCCAAGAAGCTCCGAAGCTCGGTTAGTGTGGTCGGGGCTGTCCAGTGACAAATGACTTGCATCTTAGCTGGATCCACATGTACCCCATGCTCATCAACAATGTATCACAAGTATTAAACTTTGTTCATGCAAAAGGAGAATTTTTCCAAGTTGGCATATAGCTTGTGTTGCCGCAGAGTGCCAAAAACCTGTTGAATATGCTGCATGTGCTTCTCCCAAGTTCTGCTGAAGATGAGGATGTCATCCAGATATGCCACCACAAAAGAGTTGGTGAAGGGTCTTAATACATCATCGACCAGTCTCATGAAAGTTGTTGGTGCATTTGTTAAGCCAAAGGGCATGACCAACCATTTTAAGAGACCTTGTTTAGATTTGAAAGTTGTCTTCCATACATCAGTTGGTTCAAAGGGAACCTGGTGGTAGCCAAAATTTAGGTCAATCTTGCTGAAGAAATTCCCCCCCTTGAGTTGGTCAAGAAGGTCATCAATTCAGGGAATTGGGTACCATTTCATGACTGTGATTTTGTTTAATGATCTGTAATCAATGCAAAGCCACTAGGTCCTGTCTTTCTTTGTACTAGCAAAATCAGGCTTCCACAAGAGGATGAGATGGGTCAGATGTGCCCCTTTTTAAGTATCTCTTGGATCTGGCACTTGATTTTGTCATTTTCCATCAATGAGCGATGATAAACTAGTCCATTAGGCATCAATGAACCAAGGGTTAGATCAATTAGATGCTTGACTTGGCAGTGCATCAATAACACATAAGGTGAGGAGAAGATGTCTCTCTACTCTTCCATGATCTCTTCCACTTGATTCTGCTGCAAAGAGAGGCTCTGTGTAGAGGTCACGGATGTGGAGAGGACCTTCTACTTACTGTGAGCATGGATAAAAAATAAGATGAACTTCCCATCCTATGAAATGATCTTACTGCATTTCTTAGCAGATATTAAAGAAATAGCGGTAGGCGGCACTACCTATGGTATCCTATACACTTGTCTACCCAAAGTAATAATAACACTGCAGGGTCTAGACTCATACACAACATGTCGCTTCAACAAATATGGATGGCCTAAAAGAATATCACAAACTTCAAGGGGAACAATATCACACAATACCTCGTCTTTGAAGGGCTTGATGTTGTAGGGTAGACGACACTATTGGCCGGCGTGGAGATATCGTCCTTGGAGAAGCCAACCGATGGTGTAGGGTTGTGGGTGTAGTGTTATTGGTAGTTCAAACCGCTTGATGAACTCTGCTGAAATCAGGTTCTTCTAACTGCAACTATCGACAATGAAATGCAGTGGAGTCCCCTTTACCCACATCTGTGAGTGAAAGAGGCGTTCCACTTCCTATGGTTCTTCTGGCTCACTTGGAGGGACTTTGGTGGTAGCGACAGTGGCACTGGGTTTGGCATCAATGATGCGCTTCCCATTTTATGGATTTGATCCGTAGTCAAAATATGCGTCTGACTCAAAATCTTTTATCTCAACCACCAGTGAGTGCTTGGAGCGACATTTTTCGGTGTTGTGCCAAGGGATTTTATGGTATTCACACCACTTTCTTGTGTCCTTCTTCGAATTATCATTACCCTTCTTGGGTTGCAGTTTGGACTTGTTTTCCTAAGAGTGACCATATTTTCTCTGTCCCTTGTTTGGTGAGTTGGGGTTTCTTTTTCCTTTCTTTGGATGTGAGGAATTTACAGATCCAAACTCTCGCCTCTTCTGCTTAAATTTCTACTTGATCTTGACAACATATCTATAAGCCACACCTAATGATGTGATGCCCAGAAACTCCATTTCAGATTGGATGTATCTGTGCAGACATCCATGGTATTTGAGCACTAGATGTCATTCAGAGTCTTTGATCCCAAATTTGGTGTGTAGAGTATGGGAAATATTGGTTAAATCTGTTACTTTTTGGTCCCTTTCTTGACGCAGCATGGTCCATCTTTTGTATTGGTCCTCATAGCTTCCAACATGGTAGTACTGATCTTTGATGGCATCCCTGAAGGAATCCCAGGTGGGGGCGACCATAAATATTGTATATTCCTTTGTGTCCCTTTTCTTAGAGTACATATCCCACCATTCATTAACATGGGGGATGACCTTGAGGAGTGCAAAAGTAATATTTCCCCTATCGAAAAAATTGTGGACCGAAAAATACCCTACGAGCAGATTCAACCATTTATATACAACATCTGCATCTATCAGTCCTTCAAATAATGGAATATCAAAATTTAGTTGTACCTTTAAGGGGGTTGCGTGGCTGCTTGATGAAGATGCGCCTCCTATGGGAAACTGCCGAAGGATTTGTGCAAATTTTTCCATCATCTTGTTCCTTTGTCGCGCAAGGGATTCCTCGAGAAACATTTTAAAAGGATCTCCTGCTCCATAATCTTTCTTATTGTACCCCATGAGTTGTGGTTGGGATCAACGTGACCGATCTTGCAAAGGATTGATTGGTTCGAATCCCAACTTATTATACCCAGATCTTGTCAGGGACATGCACAAAGAAAAACAAATGAAGAGTAGACTGCTCTGATACCACTGACCCAGATTTATGAGCGGAACAAAATGAATAATAGATTGAATACCGTAACACAAAGATACAGATAACAACAACATATATCCAATGAACAATAAATTCTATTGAATAAATAAAATAGATTGAAACTGTAAAACTGCAGAACTGAAACAACTTGCTCGAATAGTGGTAGCTATATATAAGAAGAGATGTGACTGTTGTTGACCACCCATTTAGAACCGGTGGTCAACTCATGTTCCATGAAGAGATGCATCATCAGATGCATTATTGTCAAAGACTTTTGGTTCTATGGGCTGTGTTTGGCCCAACACTTATTTTTGTATTGGAATTTCTGCACCCCTGTGTGGGTTAATAATGTAATAGGTCTGCATGAAGCATGTCTAGGTCAATTACCTTGGGATCGGTTCACTGGGAGATTTCCTTTCACCGAGGGTTTTTTTATCCTCAGGTTATCAGTTGGGCTTTTCATCCTTACTGATTTCCCTTAAGTTTTTCCCTCACACTTTACATATGTCCTCCAAAGTGGTGAATGATGTTCGAGTCGGCTTATGTTTTGGTAACTATATAGGGAATTCATTGTAAATGAACATGCAAGACATCATAGAACGTTTCACGGAATTTCGTTGAGTCTAGATTAGTTTTTTTTAATTAAATTTCCCTAAGTTTGGAGGTTTAATTATTTAATTAATTAATTATTTTTGAACAATAATTGTAAAAACTGGATCCTTGGACTTTTGATAGGGGTATTTGTGCTCAAAATAAATGGAATAGCACCCCCTACATCCATGGACCAAGTTTCAGCTCATTCGGACAACTTTAGCCATGGGTTAGTCCACCCGGAGTGTCAGACAATCTAAAACAACAATTTTAATTGTTAAAGTCCAAACATGGCAAAATGTAAAAATGTAATAATGAGTTAGATGATGTGAAATGATGAAATGATGGTTATAGAGAGACCCCCTAAGCATAACCTTAGCCTCCCAACCTTTTTCAACCTTGTTTAACCCCTTTGCCACCTCCACACTCAAAAGTTGTGCCCCCTAGGGGGATTGACGTTTTTCCTTTTTTAATTTAATTGACTTGAGTGTGGCCCCCTCTCTTAAAATTTCACTTCATTTAGCCTTGTATTCACCCCTAGAGGTGATCCCTTTCACTCCACATCACCCATACTAACATTTGGGTTGATTTTTGACCAAGAGGTGCGCCCTCCAAGAGAGTTATGCCCTCCTTTTTGGCTCTCCAATAAAAATTACGTTTTTTTTCTTTGTGAGAGAATCTTCACCTCACCCTAGCACGGATACCATGCTTCTCCTTGAGCCTTTGTGTGATCCCAACACCCTACATTCATCTCTCACCTCTCATCACCTTCTCCTCATCCCAAGAGGTGCGCCCTCCAAGAGTGGTGCGCTCTCCCTCATCTAGAAACTCCACAAATAATTATTTGAATCTTTTCACTTACCTTGGCACGAATCCCATGCTTCCTACATGCGATTAGATC
>SNQJ01S0075959.1:48971-62660 GCA_010110895.2 Picea sitchensis | reverse complement strand
TGACTATTGTAATATAATTTGAGATTGATATATTGTGTGAGCTCACATATGTCACTGTTGTTAACTCTTCACATGTTGTATTTCCCTTATGCAATTTCATTCTTTCCTAGTTAGTGTTTCAATGCTTTCTTAGATTAGTTTAATTTCAGCAACATAGATTAGATTAGATTAGTTATACTTCAGTCCTACACAAACAGTGCACGTGCTTCGTTATTTTACGTACCCCGGGTTGATAATTAAATAATTGGGCAAGTACTACAACGTTATTATAACGACATATATTTCACCTAACAATGTGAAAGAGTCATTACAAATGGTATCAAAGAATGATCTAAAAACTAGGGCCTTATGAGTTCAAAGAAAATATATTTTTTGTTCATTACATAAAAAAATAATATACATATAAATATTTTGTAAGCAAAAGAATTCATGCCATTATTTTTCGAACATATTAAAATAAAATAACAAAGTGTCATGGATAAAGAACTGGTATATCAAATCAAAGTGGACCATGGATGTATATGGAAATAAACAATGAGAAACCACAAGATAAATCTATAGGATTATTGGAAATTATGCATAGTACAAAAGCAGAACTGCAAAGCATAAAGGAAGATAATGAGAAGTTACTCGAGGTGAGTAAAGACCAAGAAGATTTGAATGACATTATTCTTAAAAACATGACTGATATGAAACAACTAAGATAAATAGGTCAAACTTCTAGTAATTCCAAAAAGGAACTTTCCAATGAAGAATCACACAAGCGTAAAGACTATCAAGCAAATAGTGATAAAACATAGTTGTTAAATGAAGAAATTAGTAAGGATAATTTGAGAAGAATCAGATTGAGTCAAATTATACCTAAAACAAAGAAAATGAAATGGCACAAGGAAGAGTTATTTGAGATTTTAATAAAATTAGACCACCCATCTTTGATGGTGAGTTTGAGGAGGGATAAGATTGGCTTCTTAATATGAGTAAATATTTCCAAGGTTACAATTACCCAAGAAATTTGAGAGCTATATTAGTTGTGTATCAAATGAAAGGAAAAGAGGCCATTTGGTGGCAAGAAACCAAAACAATTAACAATATTAGGAGCAGTGAGTTGAACTGGAAGATATTCAAGAAATATTTTAAACAAAAATATTTAATAAAATGATATTATACAAAAAGACCAAAGAGTTCCAAGACCTTAAATTGGGACATATGTCTATTGAAGACTTTGTGACTAAATTGGGACATATGTCTATTGAGACAAAATCGAATTTCTTCATCCAAAGACTATGGATGAAGTAATAAATAATACTAAACTGTGCTTTAATGAATTTAAAGAGAGAAGTGAAAATACAAAAACATGGTAGCACAAGCATAAGGAAAATTTTGATCCTAAGATTTTTTTTTAAATATGCTACACAACCATCACACAATGCACTAGTTAGGATAAAGATTTATTGGAAAACAAAATGTATCGGTTTAGAACAACAAAAAACGTACATATTTTGGTAATAAGATAGTTAGTGAGACAATTAAGGCATCTCTTCAATGTTGGGGATGCAAAGAACCTCATGTGTAGTGAAATTTCCCTTTAAATCAAAACAAAAATTAGGTAGTAAATAATATTGAGGAATCAACAATATTAAATCACATTGCTCAAAGTATTCACAAAATCAATGGTGCATTAAGCTATGGTAAGATAGCTTGTATAAGTATGTTATATATATAAAGAATATTAAGATTAACAACCAATGTTTAAAGTATTGTGTGAGTGTGTGTATAAACCATTGCAGAGTTAATTAGTGATAAATAATTATCTATGTATATATATTGTGGGAATTCTTTCACTTGAGGCGATATAGTGCAACCTTTTAATAATAAACATAAATACATAAACAATGAATCTAACCAAGGTATTATGTGAATACATGTTGACATTAATCTAAGTTTAATGAAGTAAGTTATAATGATTTCATTAGGAAGGATAGTAACATTTATATACCTCTGAATAGAGTAAGTCTATCTTGGATGAGTACCCTCTCATGGTAACACCATGATATTTAGAAAAAAATATTTAAATAGCCCAATGAGAAAAAATGTTAAATACAATTATATAAGAAAGTTTTATTTATAACTATATGAAATTAATCTTGACGATGAAATTCAAGAAAAAAAATATTGATGTGAAAGGGTGATTACAAATGATATTAGAGCATTATTTAAACACTATGACCTTATGGTATCAAATAAAACCTATTTTTTGTTCATTACATAAAAAAATAATATACATATAAATATTTTGTGAGCAAAATAATTGACGTCATTATTTTTATAACATATCATAATTAAATAACAAAGTATAGTGGTTGAAGAACCTGGTAGATCAAATCAAAGTGGACCATGGATGTATGTGGAACTAAACAATGGGCAACCACGAGATAACTCTATAGGATTATTGGAAACTATGCATACTATAAAATCATAACTGCAAAGCATAAAGGAAAATAATGAAAAGTTATTGGAGGTGAGTAAAGAACAAGAAGAGTTGATATGAAACAACTAAGATAAATAGAGTAGACTTCCATTAATGCCAAAAAATAACTTTCCAATGAAGAGTCACACAAGCATAAATACTATCAAGAAAATAGTGATAAAACATAGTTGTTAAATGAAAAAAGTAGTAAGGATAATTCGAGAAGAATCACTTTGTGTCAAATTATACCTAAAAAAAAAGAAAAGAAAATGGGATGAGGAAGAGTTACTTGGTGAGTTTAATAAAATTAGACCACCCATCTTTAATGGTGAGTCTAAGGAGGGAGCATAAGCTTGGCCTCTGAATATGACTAAATATCTCCAAATTTACAATTACCCAGGAAATTTGAGGGCTAGATTAGTTGTGTATTAAATGAAACAAAATAGTTAACAATATTAGGAGAAGTGAACTGAAGTGGAAGGTATTCAAGATATATTTTAAACAAACATATTTAATAGAATGATATTATGACAAAAATGTCAAAGAGTTCCATGATCTTAAATTGGGACATATGTGTATTGAACACTTTGTGACTAAATCTGTGAATCTTTTGAGATATTCACCTTACCTTTGGGAGGAGAAGGAAAACGATCATAGGTTCATGTGATGTTTTCCTCAAGAATACAAAGACAAAATCAATTTTTTTAATTCAACGACTATGGATGACGTAATAAATAATACAAAATTATTCTTTACTCAATTTAAAGAGAAAACAAAAAATACAAAAACATGGAAGCCTAAGCATAAGAACAAGTTTGATCCTAGGATTTTTTTTTTAAATATCCTCGACAACCATCAAACAGTGCACAAGTTAGGAGAAATAGATTTGTTGGAAAACAAAGTGTATCAGTTCAAAACAACAATAAACCTACATATTTTGGCAATAAGATAGTTAGTGAGACAGTTAGGGGATCTCTTTAGTGTTGGGGATGCAAAGAACCTCTCATATAACATTAATAGAAGTATTCACAAAATCAATGATGCATTAGAAAATCAACAAGTAGATCACCAATCTTCCATGGTGGAGATAAAATGTATGTTAAATCAAAAACCAATATATATATTAATAGACCCTGGTGCAAGTTTGAGTTATATTTCATCTACAATGGTAAAAGAATTTAAAATAGAAAAAGTCAAACATAAGAAATATTGGCTAGTTCAATTAGCTACAGGAAAATAAAATAAAATTTGTGGAAATGGTAAAAAACGGTGTTGTTTACATGGATGGTATGGATGCTAAATTATATCTAAATATTTTACCATTAGGATCATATGATCTTCTCATAGGTATGAATTGGATGGATAAACATTCATATCTTGTAAATTGTCATGACAATATGTTTAATTATATAGATGATTTTGGAAACAACAAAATGGTGAAAGGAATACTGTGGGGAGTGTCAGTAAGGAAAATATATTCTTCACAATTAAAAAGGAATGCAATCAAAGGTTATTGGATTAATGAGAGGGGGGTTGAATCAATAATAGAGAAATCTAATCCTTTTTAACCATAAAATGAAAGTGTTATAATTATTTATGATCAATGTATTGTAACATCCCACTCTGGCGCACTTAGAAAACTTATTCTTTGAGGACACTTGCTCGCAAGTGATCTGGATTTTTATGATGATAAAACATGTATCCTTGATGATGATGCGTTATGATAGATGACATGATGTTTTACTTCTTTGACATAACACAAGTGATATTGACTCAGCTTTATTGAGTGTGCAGGGTTTTTTACCCAGAGGATGCAGAGGCATCGACAGAACCCTTGGACTCTGGATTGAGTTAGGGAGTGTGCTATTTGAGTTGATTTATTTACCGTGATATTTATTGATTTGATGATATGTTGTTGACATGATCTGACATGATGGTTGATGATGCAGGCTGATGATAGCTTGCCGACCAGACTCACATATGGGGTAAAGGGGCCACACACGATTTCCAGAAAGGTTGAGGGAGAGGTGTGGACAGCAGCCCTACCACAGCCTACTAGCACTCCCGCCGTGGCTCGAACTATAGGTTAACGATTACCTAGTTTGAGAGGATCCATGATGTTGTGAGGGCAGACTGCGACAATTTCTCACGATGATTCTAAGGGGTGCGCAATAAGGCGGGGGCCTTATTACTTAGAACCCTTAGTCTCCCACAAGTTCACCTGGCAGAGTGTTGACTCCAGGGGCTATAGATGTCTACCAATCCATCAAGTCAGCGAGTGACACCCTTGGAGCATGTGGTGCATCCTGAAGGGCATGTCGCGCAAAAGAAACACAAGTTGGCAAGTGGCACCCTTGGAGCACGTGGTGCATCCTGAAGGGAACGTTGCGCAACAGGAACAAATGAGGCGAGTGGCACCCTTGGAGCATGTAGTGTGTCCTGAAGGGCACGTCGCATTGATGATGATGATGAGACAAACCTAGATGACCCTAAGACCTTAACGCCTTAAGAAATTCTCATAACGACTCCACTAATTAATTGTCGCCCAATTCCAATCTAAACCTAAATTTAAAACATCTCTAAGATAAAATTTGGATTAGCCTTAAGAAAAGACCCTACAAAAATAAACATATAGGCATAAACTAAAACCCTCCTAAGTGTTAGTTAAAGTCTTCTTAAAATTAAATGGGGTAAAGTGAAGAGAGGGAAAAATTAATTAAAACACGTGGTTTTAATTGTAAAAAGGAATAAAAATTTAAAAAACGTGTGAGAGTATAAAAGTAATGAATTTAAAAAAATATAATGAAAGGATTAACTAGCGCATTTATCTTTTTGGTTTTAAAAAAAAAAGAAAAGAAAGAAAGGAATAAATATTAGAAATAGGGAAACTTGTAATAAAGGAAACATAATAAAGGAAAGTAGGGGACATAAGGTAAACAGCAAAAAGGATTAAGCAATTAAGGACTTTCTAAAATGAACTAAATTTAGCAACTTCATTTTAGGGAAATTTATTAAAATCATGTAAGGGGATCTAGGAACACCTAGGAGTAATTTTAGGAGCGAATCTAGGTGGGTGAGGGAAAGGAGTCTTCTAATTTTTTTAAAGAAAATAATTTTGGAGAAACTTGGGGGATGAGTGACACTTGTACGACATAGATTTTTTAGGAGATTTTCATTAAAACTTAATTAAATAGTGATTTAGGGAAAGTAGGTGGGTCTCAAATTTCTATAAAAGAAGGGGAAGATGAGGAATAAAGAGGGTGAATGGTTAGCGTAACGTTATGTTGTCGGATTGTGGCTTGATTGATTGCTTGTGAGGAGTTGGGTTTTTCTTAGCTCGGATTGGGGTGGTAGCTCAGCCTTGCGAGGCAAGCTGAGAGGCTAGACTTATCTTCTAGATCGTGTGTGGCCCCTTTGCGGCTCGGGGGGCTAAGGGGGAAGCAGAGTACCCCTAGTGATTGGCTGGGAGGTACAGGTGAGGTCTCTACGGTCAGGGAGCAGGAGCGGCAAGGAGCACGGGACATCAATCAAGGCGTGGTCATCATTCAAGGCAGGCGAAGAGGCAAAGGTATGGTCACTTATTTGGTAGAATAGAAGGCACTAGAACTGATGTAGATCTGACTATTATTGGAAAAGTGAAATGGCACTAAATTTTTTTATAATGGTTGCTGCATCTGCCGTTTTCCTTGACGATTCGCATAGAATAAATTTTTACAATGCTTGTGGAACCTCTTGACTTTATCAATGATGGCTGAGTGATAAATTTTATAATTAACTGTGAAAATTAACCCTTGGCGGCAACTTGTTTTCTGTCTGAATCATCCACTGATAATGGTCTTTGATCTCTTCGTTTTTGTTTAAATATTTCTCTGTGTTCTGTTTTATTTCTGCAAATGCTGGTGTTATAACTCGCCTGGAGGTTACCCCGCGGATTCACACCCTTGAACTCTGCGATTTCTTCTGCATTGTTGATCCACTCAGCGTGGCGATTGCCCAATACTTCTCTGGGATTTGGTATTTTTGAATCTCTGTGTTTTTGTTGCTAAGATCTACATTATGGGGTGGCATCTCTTGACGATTTGGAGGAGGACACCCGCACGGTACCCGACCCTCTCTTCACTGATTTTTTGTGTTTAAATCTTTGCAAGTGCATGGATGTTTCCATGTGCTGACTGTCTTCCTTGACACAGCCAATGGCCAGCTTTTCGTACATCGATTTCCTGGTGAATGATGGCGAGTTGCCACATCCCGTCGAACTCACTTAGCTGCATTTTGGGCGTGACCCTTCTCTGCACTATCTTTGGTATTTCTCAGCGATTGGGGGCGGATACCCACACCGTTTTCCACCACTCTGATCACTGCAGTTTCGGTTAATACATCTCTGCGTTTGTGTTGCATTTTTTTCCACACCCACATTTATGCATTTGTGTTGCATTTGTGTTGTTATTACATTTCTGCGTTGTCATTACATGGCATCTCTGGGACACCCACGTGAATTCGACATGCCTAGCCTTCACCCCTCCCTGTCCTGGACGTGCTAAGCCTGTCAAGCGGACAACGCAGACTTAAATATGAGTTCCTCTGACTATGGGCATGTTACTCCAAGTATGAACTTCCGTGTGTGTTTATTTTGTTTTTAATGACTGTGTGCATTCTTAATTCAGAATGTGTTGTACAGGATGTGTGCGTTTATTTCTGCGCTCCATCCCACCCATTTCCAGCGTTGAATTCCAGATTGTGCGTCTTGATTGATTGAGTCTTAATGGTTGTGTTTTGTCTGCATTTAACATCTGTTCTGCGTCCATATTGATGTGTCTGTTATAACCTATGTCCGCGTGTTAAATCCCCCTTTCTGCGCCCCACCAGTTATATGTTTAATCCACTTTTTATTATATTGGCATTTATTATGACTGTGTCGATTGTAAGAGGGGCGTTTCTGTCCAGTTGTTTTTGATAAGTTCATTGTTCCATGTTTTATTCGGTATAATTTTCCCCTTTTCTGCGCCCTGGTGAGTTATATGTTTAAATCGCCATTCATTGCTAAACTATAGGGTCCCTATTATTTTAATGCGATACTGTTGATATAAAGGTAACTGCATGGCCATTCATTGGTCTTCTCATTATAGTTCCCATTTGTTAGTAATAACCATGCATTGTAAATTCCTTGCCTTTTAGCTAAATATTATGGTAATATAAAAGTAGAGGGATTGGTCATTTTTCAAACATGGTTCAGAGCTCAATATAATTGAAAGATTTAGTAGATTCAACTTAAATGATATTTTTAAATGTAGGATGTTAGATATATCAGATATTCAAAGTTTTAAATCCCTGTCCTTTATGAAATATTTTTTTTTATGTATTAGGTACATCATGAAACATATTCAAACGTTCAATCTTTGCCCCTTTTGAAAGATATTCAAACTTTGGCTATATAGATATGTTTGTGTAGTCTCAAAAACAGAGGGATGGGTCAATATAATTTAATAAGATTTAGTACGTTCAATTAAATGATATTTTAAAATACATATATATCATTTTCAAATATATATGTAATCATTGTCAAATATATATGTAATCATTGTCAAATACATATGTATGTAATCATCATTGCTAAATATGTTGTTTCTATGGGAATAGTTCTGCCTTTATTACAACTGTCTTCAAACACACATAAGTTATTATATATTGTACTACAGTTGTCTAGTTATGCTATTGTTTGGGAAGGTTCTACTTTTTCCTTTCATGAATAGTGTCATTGTTTTATTCTATTGGAGGTAAGTGGTTTTATTACCGCTGCCTAGTTTTATTGTTTTAATGGTAATAATGGTTAAGGTAATATTGATGAAAGTTGTAATAATTGTTAAAGTGATATTAGTGAAAGTAATATGGTGTTGATAGTAGTATTGTTAAATAATCATGTCTTTATAAGGTAGCAATGTTAAAGTAATTATCGAAATAATATAGTGGAATGAAAAATGGTTATCGATAAGGATGATGTAAAGACTATGTAATGATTTTGTCATGATTAACGGTAATGATTATGTATTGATTAATGGTGATGATTAGGTATGAATCATTTAATATTAATCCAAATGGTTATGGAATGGTTAAGGTTAATATTGTCATCATTTATGGTAAGGTTAATGTAGTTGATATAAGTAAATCATCAGTGGTGACGTGATGGTCATGGGGTTAGTCCTTGCATTGCAAAGTGAAAAGGGTTGATATTTTATGGCAGGGATGATGGAACTAATTATCACCAATGGTAGATAAATATAAGGTCCTAGACTAAGCACGTTAAGTCATTAAGATTTGGTAATAGGGGGATTACCATTGCGTCTTAAATTAAAATAAGGTTAATTTCTTGCGCTTGCACTTATGTCGTTTTATGATCGGATTTCACAATCAAATTTTCTTGCACCGTGGAATTCTTGTGAAGTTGTTGGATGTGATCGCGTAGCGATGGTCTTGTGTTTTTGATGTAGATTTTTCTTGGTCTGCTTATGTCGGGCGGGGTATAGACACCTCCATGTAGCCTTAGCATATATGTCTGTGTGTGTGATTTTTCTGTGTAAAGAATCCAATGTTGTATCAAGAGTCTCGGGCCCTTTAAAGGCAGGGTTTCCACTCTTGTGACACACCTGATAGAGATTACTAGTTTTTGCCTGAGCAGTCAGCCAGGAGCCTATCTGACCTTCTCTCTCTCCGGAGCAGAGGACTAAGATTAAACGCCCTGATTTTATGTGAAGAAATAGTAAACTCTATTGTTGGATTCTTCCATCTGTGACTGTACTGTACTTAACACCTGGTGTCATTTTCTGCTTACATTTGCTAGTTGTACGCCTTATGTCTAGGGGCGTTTATTGCTTGTTGTTACTGTGGTATGTCATATGTCATCTTGTTGTGTTCGTCTTGCTTGCATCTTGTTCGTAGTCGGGTTACTATTTTCTGCCTGAGCAGTCGGCCAGGAGCCTATCTGACCTTCTCTCTCTCCGGAGCAGAGGACTAAGATTAAACGCCCTACTTTCCTGTGCAGAAATAGTAAAATCTACTGTTATGGATTCTTCCTTATGTCTATGTCGATTATATGCTTGCAGTTACTTGTTGCGCGCCTTGTGTTCTCTTGTTGTGATCATCATGGTTGCGTCTTGTTAGTCATCGAGTGGCGACATAGAGTCAAGTGTGTCTGTTTCCTCTTTACACGCACGTACACACCTTAACCAAAAAAATAAATAAATAAATAAAATTTGCACCTGCTACAAAGTTGTTGTCGTAACGATGAGGTTCATTACATATGGTATCAGAGCAGGTTCGACCCACAACTTGGGATTCACTACGGCTTTCGTTGTCACAATCGATTTTATTATACTGTTGTTGATCGAGTTGATTGTGTGCGTGCAGGAAATCATGGTCAGAGGACACCGCGGAGGGAGACGACGGGGTGCTAGGGGAGGAGGCATGACGCCTCCAGTAGCATCCATGCCTGAGGGGTCTAACCCCCAGGGAGGCGAGTAGGTTCTCGGACAGGAGCAGATCACAGTTGGCGATGTCGTGGGGATGATGAGATCTTTTCAGCGCATGTCCGAGGTGCTGATCAGCCGATTGGAAAGAGATGAGGCCAGGGCGCCGACACCTGCTGAGGTTCCACCGTGCGCATCGGCCATTACAGGTAGCATTCACTGTGAACTCGAGAAGGTTAAATTTCCCGAGTTCTTTGGTGCCCCGGACGACGCAGCCGTCGAGGCATGGTTGGAGAATATGGCTATGTGCTTCTCACTTCGCGATTATACCTCCAATATGAAGGTCTGCATGGCAGTATTTCAACTGAAGGGGAGCACTCTTCTATGGTGGAAGACGCTCCTACCGCAGCTGAACATGGCCGTCGAAGAGGTGTCATGGGAACTGTTCGAGGAACGGTTTCGAGAGAGGTATCTTTCAGAGGAATTCATTGAGCGTCAACTCACTGAGTTCAACGCATTACGACAGGGAGGTCGTACGGTGCCCGAGTACGAGGCACGTTTTATGGAGCTGCTCTAGTATGCTCCGCACCTAAACAGTGAGAAGATCAAGGTCAACCGGTTCGTGTTTGGCCTTAACGACAGCCTGCGTGCAAAGGTTAGGATCTTGATGCCTCAAACCTTGCATGACGTTGTCCAAAAGGCCCTCATAGCAAAGGAGGAGCTTATCAGCGGGGGTTAGACCAGGACTCCAGTGAGACCAGCAGGGCAGGGTTCATCTAGAACGCTGCAGCACCAGACACCAACGAGACATATGCCGAGATATCCGGCTTCTAGAGGGGATCCACGTTCACTACACCTCGACGACTGTCGCCTCAGCAGCAAACACCTTATCGAGAACCACAACACCAACAACAGCGTCGCCCGCAGCAGCAACAGTTTAGGTCTGTTCAGTAGAACAGACCAGGTTTCCAGGCCAGTGGGACGTCATCTTCTACTTCAGGTACCAGGAATACTAGGCTGATGAAGGGGTGTTAGACGTGTGGGGAGCCACACTACCAGCGCGACTATCCTGTGGAGAGGACCAGAGCATCCGGCTCAGCGGGACCCACTACAATGGGAGATATGGGCAAGGCCCATCGGATTCACGCAGCAGTGAATAACCACCAGGCAAAGCACCAGTCGACAGTGCTTGAGATGACAGGTACTGTCGCCGACCAGACCCTTAGTATTTTGATAGACCCAGGTGCTACTGAGAGTTTTATTTATGGTGCAACGATAAAAAGGATTAAGGTAAAGGTAATCAAACAGGATGAGTTTATCTTCGTAGAGATGGCTTCTGGAGCCAAACAGAAGGTTGGAGGAAAGGTTATGGGTTGTGCCCTTAACCTGAGAGATTTTGTCATGAGGATCAACTTGTACGTCACAATCTTAGGATCTTATGACATCATGATTGGTATGGATTGGTTGGAATCGCATGAGGCGATACTCAACTGTAAGACGAAGAGGTTGAGCTTTCTCGATGATGAAGGATAGAGACGGGTGATTGTAGGATGGAACCAGGGAGTATTCCTGAGGTTCGTCTCTTCCTTACAGTTGCAGAAGAGTATGCGCAAGGGGTGCAAGATTTATGCGATCCTTGCGCTAAACGAAAAGGGAGTAGCAGAAGGTCTAGAACACCTTTCAGTGGTGAAGGAGTTTGCGGACGTATTTCCAGAGGAGTTGCCTGGGATGCTGCCAAAAAGAGAATTGGAGTTTACTATAGACCTGAAACTGGGGACCGAACCGATAGAAAGAACTCCTTATCGGATGTCGACCTCGGATTTGCAAGAGTTGAAAATGCAACTGAACGAGTTGTTGGACCTGGGACTAATACATCCTAGTGTGTCACCATTGGGTGCACCGGTTATTTTCATTCGAAAGAAGGATGGATCGTGGATGCTTTGCATTGACTACCGTCAACTGAATAAGGCTATGATCAAGAATCAGTATCCCTTACCAAGAATTGATGATCTGTTCGATCAAATGAAGGGTGCGACGATCTTATCCAGGATCGATTTGCGATCAGGGTATCACCAGTTACGGATCAAGGAGGATGAAGTCCCTAAGACCGCCGTTAAGATGAGATTTGGACATTACGAATTTACTGTTTTACCATTTGGACTGACAAACGCCCCAGGGGTATTTATGAGCTTGATGAACGGGGTGTTCCGGAGTACTTGGACAAGTTCGTCCAAGTATTCATTGACGATATTTTGATCTACTCTTGGACGACGGAGGAGCATGACGAGCACTTGCGCTTGGTACTACAGTGTTTGCGAGAGCACAAATTGTATGGGAAGTTGTCCAAATGCTCTTTTTATCAATCGAGGATTCACTACTTAGGGCATGTCATCTCTGGCGAAGGCATCGTCATGGATCCAGCAAAGGTTGAGGATATTATGGAATGGCCTGCACCAGCGAATGTCACAAAAGTGCGTAGTTTTATGGGTTTAGCTGGATACTATCGACGGTTTGTCGAGGGTTTTTCGAAGATAGCAAATCCAATCACGGAATTGCAGAAGAAGAACAAGAAGTTTATTTGGACAGAGAAATGCGTGGATGCATTTCGGAGGCTTAAAGAGTTGTTGACCACAGCGTCGAGACTAAAAGTCCCTAACATGGATGCAAACTTTTTGGTATGCACTGACGCATCCAAGGAAGGTTTAGGTGGAGTCTTGATGCAAGATGGACGAGTGATTGCTTATTTTTCCAGGAAACTAAGAAGGCATGAGGATAACTACGCGATGCACGATTTGGAGTTATTAGCCATTGTATATGCCTTGAAGGTTTGGAGACACTACCTTGTTGGACGAAAATTTGAATTAAAGACTGATCATTGTGGACTACAACACATTTTTACGCAAAGCGACCTAAACGCGCGACAACGACATTGGTCGGAATTGCTTAGCGAGTACGACTTCAAGATTACTTACATAAAGGGAATAGTGAACCGAGTGGCGGATGCTTTGAGTCGGAGGCGATGCATATTTTCGGTGTTACCTCTTCAGATGAATCTACGTGAGAATATTCTCACCTTACAGCGTGATGATGACTGGTACAAAGAAGTCGAGGATTTTATCGGACAAAACATGATGATGGTACCACGATATGAGAAATATTCATTTGATAGCGATGGTTTATTGAGGTTTAGAAGTCGAATTTACATACTGCCAAATGATGAGTTGAGGATGTTGATCCTGAGCGAGGCTCATAGAGCAGTTTACATGGCGCACCCAAGAGTCACGAAGATGAGGGCAGCCCTTAAACCCTTATTCTTCTGGAAGGGAATGAAGGCCGACATAGTCAACTTTGTGGCTATATGTCTCGAGTGTAAGCAGGTAAACGCTGAACATAGACACCCGACAGGATTACTTCAACCACATGCCATTCCGAAATTGAAATGGGAAGTTATTTCGATGGATTTTATTGCTGGATTGCCACTGACGGCAAGGAGACACGACGTGATTTTTGTACTAGTATACACTCTGATGAGGAGTGCTCACTTTATTCCTGTGTGTACGACGTATCAAGCACCTAACATAGCAAGAGTTTTCATCAATGAGATTGTGAGGTTGCATGGCATGCCTAAGAGGATTATATCTGATCGAGGATCGGTGTTTACTGGACGATTTTGGATGAGTTTCCAAGAGGCCTTGGGAACTCAACTTAATTTTAGTACTGCGTATCACCCAGAGACGGACGGACAGACAGAACGTACGAACC
>SNQJ01S0075959.1:12057-48961 GCA_010110895.2 Picea sitchensis | reverse complement strand
GTATGTAACATCCCACTCTGGCGCACTTAGAAAACTTATTCTTTGAGGACACTTGCTCGCAAGTGATCTGGATTTTTATGATGATAAAACATTTATCCTTGATGATGATGCGTTATAATAGATGACATTATGTTTTACTTCTTTGACATAACACAGGTGCTATTGAATCAGTTTTATTGAGTGTGCAGGGTTTTTGACCTGGAGGATGCAGAGGCATCGACAGAACCCTTGGACTCCAGATTGAGTCAAGGAGTGTGCTATTTGAGTTAATTTATTTACCATGATATTTATTGATTTGATGATATGTTGTTGACATGATCTGACATGATGGTTGATAATGCAGGCTGATGATAGCTTGCCGACCAGACTCACATATGGAGTAAAGGGGCCACACACGATTTCCAGAGAGGTTGAGGGAGAGGTGTGGACAGCAACCCTGCCACAACCTACTAGCACTCCCTCCATGGCTCGAGATGTAGGTTAACGATTACCTAGTTCGAGAGGATCCACGATGCTGTGAGGGCAGACTGCGATAATCGCTCACGATGATTCTAAAGGGCACACAATAAGGCAGGGGACTTATTCATTAAAGCCCTTAGTCTCCCACAAGTTCACCTGGCGGAGTGTTGACTCCAGGGGTTATAGATGTCTACCAATCAGTCAAGTCGACGAGTGGCACCCTTGGAGCACGTGGTGCATCCTGAAGGTCACGTCGCGCAAAAGAAACACAAGTTGGCGAGTGGCACCCTTGGAGCACGTGGTGCATCCTGAAGGGCACGTCGCGCAACAGGAACAAACGAGGCGAGTGGCACCCTTGGAGCACGTAGTGTGTCCTAAATAGCACGTCGTATTGATGATGATGATGAGAGAAACCTAGATAACCCTAAGACCTTAACGCCTTAAGAAATTCTCATAACGACTTCTCTAATTAATTGTCGCCCAGTTCCAATCTAAACCTAAATTTAAAACATCTCTAAGATAAAATTTGGATTAGCCTTAAGAAAAGACCCTACAAAAATAAACATACGGGTGTAAACTAAAACCCTCCTAAGTGTTAGTTAAAGTCTTCTTAAAACTAAAGGGGGTAAAGTGAAGAGAGGGAAAAACTAATTAAAACACGTGGTTTTAATTGTAGAAAGGAATAAAAATTTAAAAAACGTGTGAGAGTATAAAAGTAATGAATTTAAAAAAATATAATGAAAGGATTAACTAGCACATTTATATTTTTGGTTTAAAAAAAAAGAAAAAAAAGAAAGAAAGGAATAAATATTAGAAATAGGGAAACTTGTAATAAAGGAAACATAATAAAGGAAAGTAGGGGACATAGGGTAAAAAGAGAAAAGGATTCAGCAATTAAGGACTTTCTAAAATGAACTAAATTTAGCAATTTCATTTTAGGGAAAGTTATTAAAAGCATGTAAGGGGATCTAGGAACACCTAGGAGTAATTTTAGGAGCGGCTCTAGGTGGGTGAGGGAAAGGAGTCTTTTAATTTTTTTAAAGAAAATAATTTTGGAGAAACTTGGGGGATGAGTGACACTTGTATGACATAGAATTTTTAGGAGATTTTCATTAAAACTTAATTAAATAGTGATTTAGGGAAAGTAGGTGGGTCTCAAATTTCTATAAAAGAAGGGGAAGATGAGGAAGAAAGAGGGGGAACGGTTAGCGTAATGTTACGCTGTCGGATTGTGGCTTGAATGATTGCTTGTGAGGAGTTGTGTTTTTCTCAGCTCAGATTGGGGTTGTAGCTCAGCCTTGCGAGGCGAGCTGAGAGGCTAGACTTATCTTCTGGATCTTGTGTGGCCCCTTTGCGGCTCGGGGGGCTAAGGGGGAAGCAGAGTACCCCTAGCGATTGGTTGGGAGGTACCGGTGAGGTCTCTACGATCGGCGAGTAGGAGCGGAAAGGAGCGTGGGACATCAATCGAGGCGTGGTCATCATTCAAGGTGATGCAGGAGCATCCACACCTCAGCAAGCGAGCCAGCGCATGGAGCAAAGAAAAGATAGCTGGGGAGCGCCGGCATTTCAAACTTTGAAATATTTTGATATTTGGTGCGCCAAACATTAATGCATTGGTGTAATGAAGCGCACTTGTACATTGTAACGGACCTTGAGCAGATAAGCTCTCATCCTTAGGTAGCTGAGGCATTTATTTAGATTTAATGCAAGTAGATAAACTAATTAAGTCTAGATTAGACAGTTTTGGCTTTCGAGAGGGAAAACGGAATATAGGCACCCTCCGTTGTATTGTTGTATCATCAATTCAGATTATTGAGATTAACAACACTAGCATTCAGGAGAATTATCAAGCATTCAGGAGCAAGGAGAGCAAAGCAGAGAATTGGTGAAGAATCCCCATGTACAGATATTGAGTTAATAGGAAAGCTTTGATTCAATTCCATGGCTGTGATTATTCTCTGTGTGTTGTTGATATTATGTTGTTGCATATTTGCTTCTTGTTTTGCCTATTGTCTATATGTTGCATATGTGATTGCATGGCAGGTTCGAAATCTGAGGGAATGAGAGAATGAGTTTCAATCGTTTCTCTGTCTAAGCCAGGAGATTCCTGCATAGAGTGCAATGGAATTCCTCCGCATAGAGTGCGTTGAGGAGGCCGAACAGTTAAAATCGCATATTTGTTTGCCCAGAAGTTGTGTTGAGTTATTCGAACCGTGCAGGTGAAGAACAGGCCAAATTGAAGTCTCAGAAGGCAATATTGTGAAGAGGAGAACAGGAAAACTTTGAGTCAATTCCATGGATATGTTTACTCTCTGTGTGTTGTTGGTATTATGCCTTTGCATATTTGCTTCTTGTTACGTATTTCTTTCATATGTTGCGTATTTGAATTTATGGAGGAATTGAAATCAGAGTGATTCTAAGTGGAAAGTTGGTGAAATCTCAGGAGGAATAGCTCCTTGAAATTATTGTGGGAACGGACCTAGGGGAAGCTCCGGATGGGAGAAGCTTTGGAGCGAAAGGATTCCTAGAGAGGAAGGATCAATTGTCAGGGACAACAAAGGAGAATCATGAAGATCCGCAGACCGTCAGATCGCGGAGAAGTTGCATGGAGTTTAGTCCTTAGGCACAGGACGGGAAGAATACGCCATCGACATTCGGCATATTGGGATTCTCGGGGTGGAGAGTTCCTTGTTGGTCGAAATTACGAGTAGTGATTTCCCGATTTAACGGGAACCATTGATCAGAGTAGGGACACATGGTGCACGATCCCGAGAAGTCGGAGAATCGGGATTCGACATTTGAGGTTTCCAACAGCAAGGGAAACTTGTATCGTGGATCCGCGATCCGCGAAATCCTGAATTGACGTGGCAGTGTGGGACCACGAGATAAAGTGGAGGACAGGTGTCATCGGAGGTTCAGGGTTCGGTGTTTTGATTTGCAAAAAACCCGTGGCCGCGAGTTTCGCGATACAGCGAAACCCGATCTCTCGATAAGCGAAGGGGAGATTGCTGACAGGAGATAACTGTGGGTGACTAATTCCCGACAGGGAATTAGAGGAGCGTTCAGCTCTTCGGGCCAGAGTTAGAGAAGGTCCTGGTGAGATCAGGGTTGTCGCCGAGGGAAGCTTGCATCACAACGCAGGCGAACAGGCAAAGGTATGGTCGCTTATTTGGTAGAATAGAAGGCACTAGAACTGATGTAGATCTGACTGTTATTGGAAAAGTGAAATGGTACTGAAATTTTATATAATAGCTGATGCATCTGTCGTTTTCCTTGACGATTTGCATAGAATAAATTTTTACAATGCTTGTGGAACCTCCTGACTTTATCCAATGATGGCTGAGTGATAAATTTTATAATTAACTATGAAAATTATTCCTTGCCGGCAACTTGTTTTCTGTCTGAATCATCCACAGATAATGGTCTTTGATCTCTGCGTTTTTTTTTAAATATTTCTCTGTGTTCTGTTTTATTTCTGCAAATTCTGGTGTTATAACTCGCCTGGAGGTTACCCCGTGGATTCGCGTCCTTGAACTCTGCGATTTATTCTACGTTGTTGATCCTCTCAGCATGGAGATTGCCCAATACTTCTCTATGATTTGGTATTTTTGAATTTCTGCGTTTTTGTTGCTAAGCTCCACGTTATGGGGTGGCATCTCTTGACTATTTGGAGGAGGACACCCGCACGGTACCCGGCCCTCTCTTCACTGAGTTTTCATGTTTAAATCTTTGCAAGTACGTGGATGTTTCCATGTGCTGACTGTCTGCCTTGACACAACCAATGGCCAGCTTTTCATACAACGATTTCCTGGTGAATGATGGCGAGTTGCCACATCCCGTCGAATTCACTTAGCTGTGTTTTGGGCATGACCCTTCTCTGCATTATCTTTGGTATTTCTCAGCGATTGGGGGCGGATACGCACACCATTTTCCACCACTCTGATCACTGTGGTTTCGGTTAATACATCTCTGCATTTGTGTTGCATTTTTTTCCACACCGACATTTATGCGTTTGTGTTGCGTTTGTGTTGTTATTACATTTCTTTGTTGTCATTACATGGCATCTATGGGACACCCACACAAATTCGACATGCCTAGCCTTCGCCCCTCCCTGGCCTGGACATGTTGAGCCTGTCAAGCGGACAATGCAGACTTAAATCTGAGTTCCTATGACTATGGACGTGTTACTCCAAGTATGAACTGTCGTGTGTGTTTATTTTGTTTTTAATGACTGTGTGTGTTCTTAATTCAGAATGCGTTGTATAGGATGTGTGCATTTATTTCTGCGCTCCATCCCACCCATTTCCAGTGTTGAATTCCATATTGTGCGTCTTAATTGATTGAGTCTTAATGGTTGCATTTTGTCTGCGTTTAACATCTATTCTGCGTCCATATTGATGTGTTTGTTATAACCTCTGTCCACGTGTTAAATCCCCCTTTCTACACCCCACCAGTTATATGTTTAATTCACTGTTTATTATAATGAAATTTATTATGACTGTGTCGACTATAAGAGGGGCATTTTTGTCTGGTTGTTTTTGGTAAGTTCACTGTTCCATGTTTTATTTGGTATAATTTACCCTATTTCTGCACCCTGGTGAGTTATATGTTTAAATCGCCATTCATTGCTAAACTGTAGGGTCCCTGTTATTTTAATGCGATACTGTTGATATAAAGGTAACTGCATGGCTATTCATTGGTCTTCTCATTATAGTTCCCATTTGTTAGTAATAACCATGCATTGTAAATTCCTTGCCTTTTAGCTAAATATTATGGTAATATAAAAGTAGAGGGATTGGCCATTTTTCAAACATGGTTCAGAGCTCAATATAATTGAAAGATTTAGTAGATTCAACTTAAATGATATTTTTAAATGTAGGATGTTAGATATATCAGATATTCAAAGTTTTAAATCCCTGTCCTGTATGAAAGATTTTTTTTTATGTATTAGGTACATCATGAAAGATATTCAAACGTTCAATCTTTGCCCCTTTTGAAAGATATGCAAACTTTGGCTATATAGATATGTTTGTGTAGTCTTAAAAACAGAGGGATGTGTCAATATAATTTAATAAGATTTAGTACATTCAATTAAATGATATTGTAAAATACATATATATCATTCTCAAATATATATGTAATCATTGTCAAATACATATGTATGTAATCATCATTGCTAAATATGTTGTTTCTATGGGAATAGTTCTGCCTTTATTACAGTTGTCTTCAAACACACATAAGTTATTACATATTGTACTACAGCTGTCTAGTTATGCTATTGTTTGGGAAGGTTCTTCTTTTTCCTTTCATGAATAGTGACATTATTTTATTCTATTGGAAGTAAGTGGTTTTATTACCACTGCCTAGTTTTATTGTTTTAATGGTAATAATGGTTAAGGTAATATTGATGAAAGTTGTAATAATTGTTAAAGTGATATTAGTGAAAGTAATATGGTGTTGATAGTAGTATTGTTAAATAATCATGGATATATAAGGTAGCAATGTTAAAGTAATTATCGAAATAATATAGTGGAATGAAAAATGGTTAACGATAAGGATGATGTAAAGACTATGTAATGATTTTGTTATGATTAAGGGTAATGATTATGTATTGATTAATGGTGATGATTAGGTATGAATCGTTTAATATTAATCCAAATGGTTATGGAATGGTTAAGGTTAATATTTTCATCATTTATGGTAAGGTTAATGTAGTTGATATAAGTAAATCATCAGTGGTGACGTGATGGTCATGGGGTTAGTCCTTGCATTGCAAAGTGAAAAGGGTTGATATTTTATGGCAGGGATGATGGAACTAATTATCACCAATGATAGATAAATATAAGGTCCTAGACTAAGCACGTTAAGTCATTAAGATTTGGTAATAGGGGGATTACCATTGCATCTTAAATTAAAATAAGGTTAATTTCTTGCGCTCACACTTATGTCATTTTATGATTGGATTTCGCAATCAAATTTTCTTGCACCGTGGAATTCTTGTGAAATTGTTGGATGTGATCGCGTAGCGATGGTCTTGTGTTTTTAATGTAGAGTTCGCTTGGTCTACTTGTGTCGGGCGCGGTATAGACACCTCCATGTAGCCTTAGCATATATGTTTGTATGTGTGATTTTTCTGTGTAAAGAATCCAGTGCCGTATCAAGAGTCTCGGGCCCTTTAAAGGCAGGGTTTCCACTCTTGCGACACACCTGACAGAGATTACTAGTTTCTGCCTGAGAAGTCGTCCAGGAGCCTATCTGACCTTCTCTCTCTCCGGAGAAGAGGACTAAGAATAAACACCCTGCTTTTCTATTCAGAAATAGTAAACTCTATTGTTGGATTCTTCCATCTGTGACTGTATTGTACTTAACACCTGGTGTCGTTTTCTTCTTACAGTTGCTAGTTGTATGCCTTATGTCTAGGGGCGTTTACTGCTTGTTTTTACTGTGGTATGTCGTCTGTCATATTGTTGTGTTCATCTTGCTTGCGTCTTGTTCGTAGTCGGGTTACTAGTTTCTACCTGAGCAGTCGGCCAGGAGCCTATCTAACCTTCTCTCTCTCCGAAGAAGAGGACTAAGATTAAACTCCCTGCTTTCCTGTGCAGAAACAGTAAAATCTATTGTTATGGATTCTTCCTTATATCTATGTCGATTATATGTTTGTAGTTACTTGTTGTGTGTCTTGTGTTCTCTTGTTGTGATCATCATGGTTGTGTCTTGTTAGTCTTCGAGTGGCGACGTAGAGTCAAGTGTGTTTGTTTCCTCTTTACATGCGCGCACACACCTTAACCCCAAAAAAGAAAAAAGAAAAAAAATTGCACCTGCTACAGAGTTGTTGTTGTAACGATGAGGTTAGTTACATGTATCATTATCATACAATAGTTGCAGAGTAAATAAATAATGAAAAAATGAGTAGTCATACACATACACAGTACACCAATGTTTTTACGTGGAAACCCAAAGAGGGAGAAAACCACAGAATGATTTTTTTTTATATGTATTTAAGAATTACATTCATTGTAAGCACCAACTTCCTTTGTTTTCTAACTGCAACTGGAAGAAGGATGCAATCCCCTAGTTTATGAGGCTACATCCTAAGGGAATCTCCAACTCCCCATTTTTTTGTATACAACTAGAAGGAGGCTACAACCCCCTATGTTCTCCGACTACAATCGGAAGGTGGCTACAAGCCCCTATATTCTCCGACTACAATCGGAAGGTGGCTACAACCACCTATCCTTGCCCCTTCCAACCACCCTAAAATATAAATTCTAAATGTAGACAATATGTCATTGTCATTGAATCAACCACTCCCACTGTCAAACTATCACTGTCAACATGTACCAATCAACCTGCACCAAACAATCTGTACCAATAACCTGAACCATGCATCAACCTGTACCTCAACCTCAACAATAAGCCTTCATCAATTTCATCATCCAAATATGATTTGTAAATCTATAATATACATGTTTTATATGATCACATACATGCAAAGCTTCCTTAACAAGAGACTAGCATTTTCATCAAATTTTACTTTCATCTCACATGACTAGTTTTGAATTAGTCAACAACCCTAACCTGTAATAATCATAACTATGTACCTTTAATGAATAAAAGTATAAAAATAGTACAAAATGTTCTTTAGTGTCTACAATTTCTCGAGGATTCACTTCTTGGAACCTCCCAGAAAAGGAGTTATAGAAAAAATGGCACACATTGTTGAATTTTGAGTTATTCTATAGATTGAACTTGTAGAGAATGCTCCACACAAAATGTTTTTTGTATAGATCTGAAAATGGTACAAAACATACTAGATACTGTATTCTAATCAATACATTTGGTCTTACCTAATTGGGATATGTTAAGAAGAATTTATGATGTTTTTACCCCAAACACTTGTTTTAGACTAGTTTCCGGACTAGCCACAAACCCTATTTTCCATCGAGTGTAACTTCTGAAATACAATGAACCACAAGATGAAATTTGTATCATAGTTACTTGGATATGTTTTCTAAATGATATTCATATTTCGTTGTCTGAATCATTCTAGAAAAAAGGTTATTGCGAATATGGTGAGATGAACTATAAATAACATACCTTAGAAAACATCATCAAAAGAATTTATCCTCCATTGAATTTAGTCCTTATTTACTTCACCTTCCCTCTGATATTCACCTTATATATCCTTTGATTACCTCGGTCTCTTTTATATATTCAATATTATCAATGGATACAAATGGGAGACCCTTGCTCTCTTATTTATACTCTCCAAGTAGCTTCCTCTAGAAGTATCCACTTCACCAATTTGTCCACTTAGTCACTTTGTCCACTTAGCCACTTTATGCACTTAACAATTTTGTCCACTTAGCCACTTTTTCCACTTAACCAAAGTTGTCCACTTAGCCACTTTTCCCACTTAACCATTTTTTCCACTTAGCCACTTTGTCCACTTAATGAACTTTGTCCACTTAGCCACTTTGTTCACTTAACCACTTTGACTACTTTATTATTTATATATTTTATCTTTACTCAAAACTTCTTGTTGCAACTAACTTTTATACAATTATTCAATTCATAACTTCTTTTCCCTTAACTAACTTCTTGTTGCAACCACTTTATTATTTAATTTCTTTCTTGGTCAACCACTTTGAATATTTAATCTTCTCATCACAACTACTTTACCATAATTACCAAACTCACAAATTTTTGTTGCAACTAATTTATTTTTAATTATTTTCTTAATGAAATAACTATACCCATGATTAGCTCCTAGTTTCACCCACTTTGACTAGTCAACTTCTTCTAGAAGTTTCTAGAGTAATTTGACTTATTTGACCTTATAGGAGCTTCGAGATAACTCATAAGGGTTCTCCAACTTCACAAGGCCATAAGTGTCTAACCGTGCGGAGTTATGTGACATTCCACAAACCAAAAATGGAATGACATGTATTATCCATCTAGAATAGTCTTATCTGTAAATTAATTTATATTCATGCCCTTATACCTCAAAAAAACCTCATTCCCTTTCCCATACTTTTGTTATACTGAAATTTTCTACCAAACTTTCTTCAAAGGTTGACATCAATGAAAACCAATCCAATTAATCAACAATCTCCCCCTTTGGCATTCATGGAAACACACTGATGTAATACTGAATTCATATCACTCATGCTCCCCCTTTGACCATCGCTCCCCATGGAACCATGCCTATGTTCTCTTTCTCCAATCATTTAACTCTCTATAGTGCATCTAATAAATATATCCCCCTTTGTCACCAATGGCAAAGGTATATTTCCATCTGGGGTTGCTCCCCATAATTTAACTATCCTTAGGGATACTCCCATGAGTGAACTCTTCCTAAAACTGATCTCTCCTCTTGATGGTGCTTCCTCGTGTAAATCGAAGACGTGTAATATAAACATTCAAAAGAATTCATTTTGGAGTAGAAATTACTCTGTGTCTCTAACAAATATACTCAAAGTATTCCCTTGGAAGAGGTTTTGCAAAGATTTCTCCCACTTGTTCTTTTGTGCCCACATATTCAACTCTGATGTTCTTCTCTACAACCTGTTCCTCTAGAAAGTGATACTTTATTGGAATGTTTTTTTTCTTGGAGTGTATCACTGGATTCTTTGAGATAATGGTGACACTTGTATTATCACAATAGATTGGAATGGGCTCATCATACTGAACCTGTATATCTTTCAGAGTTTGTTTCATCCATATAACCTGTGTACAACATCATGCCTCTGCAATATACCCTACTTTAGTTGTAGATAAGGATATTTATGATTGTTTCTTGCTTACCCAATATACTAAACACTCACTCAAGTAGAATGTTACTCCACTCGTGCTTCATCGGTGATCAATGCAACTTGCTCAATCTGCATCTATGTAGGGAATAAGTGATAGATACTTTCCTTTTGGATACCATAATCCAAACTCTTTTGTTCCTTTGATATATCTGAAAATCCTCTTCACTGCTAAGACATGTGATTCCTTTGGTGCCACTTGAAATCATGTCACTTATCCAACTACCTCCATTACATCTAGTCTGGATGTTGTCACATATAGTAAGCTACCAATCATTGACCTATATTTTCTTTGGTCTGTAGACATTGAATCATCATCTTCGCTCAACTTGAAACTAGATTTTAATCTTCCATTTCGAACCTCTTTAGAATTTATTTGATATACTTAGTTTGAGAAATAAAAATTCCTTGGTTGATTTGACGTATTTGAATACCCATAAGGAAGGATAGTTCTCCAAATAATGACATTTCAAATTCATTCTGCATATGCTTTGCAAAGTTATTGCTTAACCTATCATCATTACTTCAAAAAATAATATCATCAACATAAACTTCAATTAATAAAATATTATATTGAGTTACCTTGATGTAGAGGTTGTTGTCTACACTTCCTTTTCTGAACCCTTCCTACTATAGATATTTATCCAGTCTAGAGTACCATGCTTTAGGATCATACCAGGCATTCTTCAATTTACACACATAATCTACGTTCTATGACAAATGAAATCCTTCTGGTTTTTCAATGTAGACTTATTCTTCAAGTTCCCATTCAAAAAAGTTGATTTCAAGTCTATCTAATATACTTTAATATTCTCGAAGCATGCATAATCTAAGAGAAATCAAATTGCTTCCATTCATGCAACTGGGTAAAATGTTTCTTCAAATTCGATTCCTTCAACCTATGTGTATCCCTTACATACCAATCTAGCTTTGTTCCTTCTAACATGTCCATCTTCATTCAATTTATTTATGAAAACCCAGTTTCTGCTAATTACATTCATATTTCTTGGTCTTGGAACCAATTCCCAAGTGTCATTATTCTCTATTTGATCCAATTATTCATGCATGTCCTTATTCCATAATTCATCTTTGATGGACTCTTCAAAATTTTTTGGTTCAATCGTAGATAAGAGTGCTAGGTGCATTTGTTCTCGTGAAACAATTCTTCTTCTAGTCTCAAATCTTGCATCCTTAATCTGATCCGAAGGATGACTATTCTGTACTCGTTTACTAGGTGTCTTTGGAGGTAGTTGATGAACTCTTCTACTTATGTCTGATCTTCTTCATGTTCCCCTTCTACTTCATCTTCATTTTTTTCTTCATCTTCATAAATTTGTTCCACTGATTTATTTTCTTCTTCCTTTGATTCTCGTCCACCTGTTTCATCAATTTTTACATTAATGCTTTCCAAAAATTTGTTCAATGTCAGATTGTAGCACTTGTATTCTTTCCTTGTACTTGAGTAACCAACAATTATTCCTCTATCCACACAAGAGTCAAACTTTCCCATTCTTCCATCTTCTCTTTAGATGTATCATTTGCTTCCAAATACTCTAAAGTGATTCACATTTTTTGGTATTCCTTTCCATAGCTCGTAGGGAGTTGTTTTATTGTTGTTTCTGAGAATTACTCTATTTTGAATGTGAATTGTTGTATGCATTGCATGTGTCCAAAATATATCTGTAAATTTGGAATCCATTAACATTGTTCGATCCATTTCCTGTATTGTCATGTTCTTTCTTTAAACAAATCCATTCTATTGAGGTGTCCTAGCAATGGAAAATTTCTTTTTTATTCCATGCTTGCTGCATAAGTACATATATTCCTTTGAAGTCAACTCTCCTTCATTATCAGATCTCAAAAATTTGATTTTTGAATCCATTTCATTTTCAACCATTTCCTTGTAGACCTTGAATTTTTCAAAGGCTTCTGACTTATTCCTGAGAAATAAAAATGCAATCATTCTTATATAATCATAAACTAATAACATAATGTATTTATCACCTTTTAAACAATTTGTTGTAGTTGGTCCAACTAGATCAGTATGCATAATTTCGAGTGGTCTTGTCGTTTAATATTCCTTTGATTTGAACCTAGTCTTTGTTTTCTTTCCTTGTTGACAATGCTTGCATAGAGTGTTGGTTGGTGTCATGATCTAGGGCATCTCCCCAACTGCTTCCTTTTTGCTAAATTTTACAAGGTCATTAAAGTTTATGTGACCCATTATTTTGTGTCATAGACATAATTCATCTTCCTTTCCTAGAATCCACTTTTCATTTCCAATTTCACTTAATACATATATGTTTCTTGAAGTTCTTGCAGTTGTTGCAATGAATTTTCCTAAACCTTATTTTCTTATCTCGCACTTCTGTGAATCAAAAGTAATCTTATGACCTTGGTCACAAATTTGACTTACACTTAGAAGATTATGTTTCATATCTTATACTAGTAGAACATTTTCTTCTTTTGTATTCTTGTTTCCAATTCTGATTGTGCATTTTCCAATGATTTTAGCTGAATCATCATTTCCGAAGGAGACTGGTCCATATCTTTCCTTTCTTAATGTAAGCAACTTTTCTTTATCACCTATCATGTATTTTGAACAACCATTGTCAACATACCAACCAAGTTTCTTATGCTTATCTTGTAGAGCAAATGTGCATTGTTCATTGCTATATTAATTCTCCTTTCTTATCCATGTTCTCTTCTGCGGTTCATGTCTGTGACTGTTTTTGTTTTGTTGTGGTTCTCTATGAGGGACTGTCATTCTAAAATATTTGGCCATGTGTCCAAAGTTTTTTCACTTGTAGCATTCCACTTCAATGCTCAATTATTCAAACATGGTGTATCTTCTTCTCTGTGTTTCATTAGGCCTTCTTGGATAACCATTTTTTGTATGACTTTCAAAATTGTTTATGTTCTTGGTATTAGCTCTCAATTTACAGATTGATGTCCGAAATTATTGCATGCATAACATAAATGCAAAACGATAGTTTGATACCTAGTAGTTGAAGATATTATGAAAGGAGTTACTCTTATGAATCATTATTCTTCCTGAGGTCTATTTGTTTCTCTTGGTCATTGATTTTGAAATATGAATCTTCTTAGTGGAAGAGTGTCCTTGTAATTTTCCTTTTAGGTCTTTCTATCCCCTTTGATTATTTCTGCATAGCATTTTGGATATATTTCTTGTTCTGTTGTTTTGTATCTTGATCTCTTTTCCGTCTGATTGTATCTAAGTCCGTACTTGTGATGATGAGGCTTTTGACTGTTGATAATGTCATCCAAAACTTTTGAGTTATTCTGCATATTTTTATTTTGAATATCCTTTCTCAATGTGGCAATCTCTACTTCCAAATTTCCAATGATCCTCTCTCTTTCTTCTAACTGTTCTTTGAGTGCTTCTTCAATTATTTTATCTTCTTCTATTTGAACCTTAAATTTAGTGATCATTTGTTTTAGTTCCTAAGTGTCTTATTTCTTTTTTAGTTATGCTTGTAGCTTCTTTTTCTTCTTCATTTTCTTCTTATAACTTATATGGCTCTCAACAATTCTTCTCAATAGTCAACTTCTTCCTCTTCATATTATTCTTCGATGCCTTCTTTATCAGAGTCTTCTATTTTCATGAATAGAAATATTTTTGTCTCACTATCAATGACTTCATCTTCATATGATGAGGAGATGTCTTCTTTGGTGCATAAAATTTACTTGAAATCTTTGTTTTTGGTTCTTTTGCCTTTATATGTTTGATTTCTATTTGAGTAATCTTCATCATTCCTCTTGTTTTTCTTATGAGGAAATTTGTTGGAAGAGTGACCAATACCATCACAATTAAAAAAAAATCAATGAAATCTTACATTTATATATGTTGTTGGTTCCCTTGTTCAATCTTCTGAGAAATTTGGCCACTTCTTCATCATTTTTCGAGAAGGCATTGATGCTACTATGTTCCCTTTATTTTTTCTTTCCCTTTTCCTTTGACCTTTTGGGTGCTTTGAAAGATGTTTCTTTTATATTTGGATTTCCTATTCAACTCTCATTTCATATGCTGTGAAGATTCCATGTAGTTTGTCTATTCTTATTGGGTCTAGATCTTCTCTTTCCTCTAGTGTTGATATCTTCAGATCAAATCTCATAGGAAGATATATTAGTACCTTTTGAAAAATTATAGATTCTTTAATTTCTTCTCCCAATCCTATGATTGCATTTACTGTTTCATTGACTCGTAAGAAGTAACCTGCAATATTTTGATCTTCCTTCATCTTTATTTGTTTGAACTGACCTCTGTAAGTTTGAAGATTTGTTGCTTTGACTTTTTAACCTCCTTCATAAATTTTTTGAATTTGTCCCAAATCTCTTTAGTGGATTTACAATGTATAACCTTGGCATATATCGATTCACCAAGGCCATTCAAAAGTTCATTTGTGGATTTGGAATTATTTTGATTGAGTTTCATTTCTCTTTCACTTGTTGGAGGAACTGTTGGTTCTTTGTATCCATATACTAGTAATTTCCAAATTTCAAATCCATGTCCCTGTATATATGTTTTCATCCTTCTGCTCCAGAATGCATACTTTTGTCTAGAAAACTGTGGTATTCCATTTTTATACATGTTGTTTCTCTCCATGATCTACCTTTCAGTGGTTAAATTGATTTCTGAAGGAACCGGCTCTAACACCAATTGTTGGATTACTGAGAAGGGAGGGTGAATCAGTAGTAGAGAAATCTAATCTTATTTAACCATAATATGTAAGTGTTATAATTCTTTATGATAAATGTATCCTTATCATACAATAGTTTCAGAGTAAATAAACAATGAAAAAATGAGCATTCATACACATACACAGTACACCAATGTTTTTACTTGGAAACCCAAAGTAGGAGAAAAACACATAATGTTTTTTCTTATATTTCTTTAATAATTACATTCATTGGAAGCACCAACTTCCTTTGTTTTACAACTACAACTGGAAGGAGGCTCCAACCCCCTATTTTCTGAGGATACAACTTGAGGGAAGATCCAACTCCCCAATTCTCTGGCTACAACAAGAAGGAGGCTACAACCCTCTATGTTCTCCACCTACAACCGAAAGGTGGATACAACCACCTATCCTTAACCCATCCAACCACCCTGAAATATAAATGAAAAACATAGAGAATATGTCACTATCACTAAATAAACCACTCCCATTATCAGCCTATCATTTTCAACCTGTACTAATCAACCTGCACCAAACAACCTGTAGTAATAACCTGAACCATGCATCAACCATGCATTAACCTGTACCTCAACCTCAACAACAAGCCCTCATCAATTTAATCATCCAAATATGATTTGTAAATATGTAACATACCTGGTGTATATGATCACATACCTCCAAAACTTACTTAACAAGAGACTAACATTTTCATCAAATTTTACTTTCATCTCACATTACTAGATTTGGATTAGTCAACAACCCTAACTTGAAATAATCATAACTATGTACCTATACTGAATAAAGGTATACAAATAGTACACAATGTTTTTCAGTGTCAAGTCTACTATTCCTTCGGGTTTCACTCCTTGGAACCTCCCAGAAAAGGACTTAGAGCACAAATGGGATACCTTGTTGAATTATGGCTTATTCTAGAAATCGAACTTGTAGAGAATTCCCCTCACAAAATATTTGTTGTATATACTATAAAATCGTACAAAACATACTACATATGGTACTCTAAAAAATACATTTTGTCTTAATTTAGATCTGTTATGAATAAGTTATGACATTTTTACCCAAAACACATGTTTTAGACTAGTTTGAGTACTAGCCACAAACCCTATTTTTCACGGAGTGTAACTCCCAAAATACAATGACCCACAAAATGAAATTTGTATTACAGTTACTTGGATATGTTTTCTAAATGGTCTCCATATTTTGTTTTCTGAATCATTCTAGAAACAAATTTATTGTGAAAATGGTGAAATGACCTGTAAATAACATACCTTAGAAAACATCATCAAAAGAATTTATCCTCCCTTGAATTTTGACATTCTTTACTTCACCTTTGCTCTGAAATTCACATTAGATATCCTTTTGTTACCTAAGTCACTTGTAGATATTCAATATTCTCAATGGATACAAATGGCAGACCCTTTTTCTCTTATTTATACTCTCCAAGTAACTTCCTCTAGAAGTATCCATTTAACCACTTTTTCCACTTAACCAACTTTGTCGACTTAGCCACTTTGTCCACTTAACCATTTTTTCCACTTAGCCACTTTGTCCACTTAACCAACTTTATCCACTTAACCACTTTGTCCACTTAACCACTTTGACTACTTTATTATTTAAATAATTTCTCTTTACTCAAAAATTCTTGTTGCAACTAAATTTTATATAATTATTCAATTCATAGTTTTTTCCCCTTAACTAACTTCTTGTTGAAACTAATTTATTACTTAATTTATTTCTTGGTCAACCACTTTGACTATTCAATATTTTCATCACAACTACTTTACCATAATTACCAAACTCGAAAATTATTGTTGCAACTAATTTATTTTTAATTATTTTCTTAATGCAACAACCATACCCATGATTAAATCCTAGTTTCACCCACTTTGACTAGTCAACTTCTTCTAGGAGTTTCTAGATTAATTTGACTTCTTTGACCTTCTAGGGGCTTCTAGATAACTCATGAGGGTTCTCCAACTTCACAAGGCCATAAATCTCTAACCATGAAGAGTTATGTGGTGTTCCACATATCACCCAAAATGGCATGACATGTACTATCGATCTAGAATAGTCATACCTGTAAATTCATTGAACTTCATGCCCTTATAACTCAAAAAAACTTGGTTCACTTACCCATACCTTTGTGCTACTAGACTTTCTTCTAAGTTTGATATCAATGACAACCAACCCAATTAATCAACAAAGGCTATGAGATTTATGTTGTGCATATATCTGAAAATATTGAATAAATGAATGAAAAGTTATTAACTAAGGATCCAATATTGAAAGAGTTCAATGATGTGTTTCCATATGAAATTCTAGGATTACCTCTTAGACAAGACATATATTTTACCATAGACTTAGTACTTGGATTTGCAATGGTGTCTATGGCCCCTTACCAAATGAGTACTCAAGAACTGACTAAACATAAAATTCAACTTCAAGATTTGTTGTAAGCAGTATATCGGACCCAATGTGTCTTCGTGGGTAGCACCATTGTTTTTTGTCAAAAATAATGATGGAACCTTCCAATTGCTTATTTATTACAATCAACTTAAAAACATGAGCATTAAAAAAAGGCAACATTTTCCTCACATTTATGACTTGTTTTATCAAGTCGGAGAAGCTAAGGTTTTCTCTAAGTTATATCTATTGTAATAGACCTACGTTGAACCCAAATTGTAATTTAAATGTAAATTTACATATTGGCTGGTGAGCCAGGACATTTTGGGCCAGAATGCCTTTGTATATATGTATTTTTATGCCATAGTTCCATTTTAGTTATTAGGTTGGAGAGACATAATCTAAAAGGAGAGTGAGATTATCTTTATATTATGTAATCACACTTAGATATTAATGAAAGCACATCATTGTTATTGACAAACTAGACAGAAAGAGTATTGGGGAATAAACTCTGTTTGAAATGGAAAGGGGGGCTAAAAGTCTAGGAAAGGGGATAAGCTAAGGGGGCTTAAACCCGAAGGAATATTTTATTAATATTAGTAAGGTGTAAAGTCTAAACTGAGGGATATAAATATATCCTAAGTCTTTAATTATGGGGAACATATCACCCAAGTGGGGGGAAAGTGGGCCCAAGGTAGTTCTCAACATGACAAGTGTCAAGTTAGGAACATGCATACATATAGTTGGGCATTTCGTTAATTTTTCCCATTCATTCACTTATTATGTGTTAATCTCTCATACCATCTGTACTCTACTACTACCATCACCATACCCGTACAATGGAAATCCTTGGAGCTATGGGAAACTAGTAACTTGGGAATTGGGATAAAGAGGTGTGTTGTCAGGCCCATGCGAATTTTCTCTAGGTGAGAGAAATATTGGGAATTGATTCCTAAGGTGTCAATTTGCAGCTATAGGGCTCTGAGACTTCATGTATGACATGTTGTTGGAGCTCAAGAGGGGAAGTGGGGAAATAGAAGGATTGTTGAGTAGAGAAGGGTCACACTTCTTGGGGTGGGACATGCATGTGGAGAATGAGGGACTGTAGGTTGTTTGCTAGAGATAGCACTGGAGTATTATCTTTTCTATTGTTTGAGAGACCTTAGCCTGGTTTAGGATTACTTTTCCTAGGTGGAGTTTTATCCCCAACTCGGGGATGACCTTCTATTGAATTTATGAGTAGCAGAGTCTAAGACTGGGAGAAAACTCTCAGGTTTGCACGGAGTTGGTGTTCTATTTACAAAAGATAAGTGTCGTTCATGTGATTTTTTAAATTACTATGTAATTACTCATGTGTTTTCTATATGTGTTTTCCTGTATAATGTTGTATATGTATATTGTTATTAGTTTGCATATTTTTTTGCATATGAAAAGCATTTTCATGAATTAAATAGGTATCAGAGTTCAGAAATTTCATGAGGCACAACCCAACTTCGGGTTGGGGATGCAGCAATGTGGTATCATAGCACTAGGTTAAAAAATAATCCTACATGGGTCAAGTTAACATAGTATTGAAGTGAAAATTGTAGGAAAATAATTTTCAGTGGATGTCTGCAATATGTTTGAAGAGAATATTATAGGGAAATTGAGGGAAATTTACAAGATATTGGGGAGAATTGTGCCCATAAGTATAAAACGAGCAATTTCAATTTCTAATTGGTGCAAATTCTGGTTCGTAGGTGGCCTAATTTGAAATTTACAGAGAGGCCATCTTTTCCATGATAAAATTCGAAGAAATTTGATGAAAATACCCCTACCTTCTCTCTTCTATTACCCCATAGTATGACAACTTTTATAATCTCAGGTTGCTCAATAAGTCCTCAAAGGGACTATCCAAGGGTAAACTTTATACTCTATAAATTCTTCTTGTGTCCTTCAACTCCTCAAGCACTTCAATATTCACTTTAGTGCACAAACCAGTTCTTTTTCAATCGATCATAGAATGGATCGATGCCCTAATTTGAACTCATGGATCATGTGTGTTCTATCATCCCCCAAAGGATCATATTTCAACTCTAATGGCTCTCTGTCTATTCTTTGTTAAATTTTTAGCTCGGGAGGTACTCTGCATGTTTTGTCTTGTATGCAGATGTTACCTTAATATTTTCACTGCCAAGCACTTGACTTTGTAATAGTTTTTATAAAGTTGTTTTAAGTGGTTCTTTTAGTAAAGTGACTTTTTAATAAAGTGTACCTTCTATTTTTAAGGTGACTTTATTTTCATAAAGCACTTATGTAATAAAGTGAAACTCACTTTAATTTTAAATGAGACATTTTGGAGGGAATGGATCATGACCCTTGATCTTGAAAAAGGAAAGATCTAATCTTGGCCTTTGGATCTAGGGTTGGGAAGGTGAAAGGACACTTTGGAGGGAAAAATATCATTTTCAGATTATAAAAGAAAACATTGGGTGGTGTGAAAGACATGTTGTGAAGATATTGGCAGGATGTTGAGAGCACATTAGGAGGAGAGTTAGAGAGATTTTTTGAGCATGTTTCAGATAGGAAAGGGAGTAGCAAAGAGGGCACGTTTTCCAAGGAAAGAGGGCACAAATCCTCAGAAACATTTTTTCTAAGCTTTGGGACGAAATATTTTTTCTATTGTGGGAGGCCGTACTATACGTATTTGTACAGATCGTACAGTTTGTACGAATTTGGCACGAAAATTGAGGCATTTCGGGCACAAATTTCAAGGTAGATTTTTGTTTTATGTTTGTTGTTTTTTGGACGTACAGAATAGTCCATAGAACTGACTGTGGGCATGAAACATTAGGCAAAAGGAGGCCATACAATAGTATGGTTTTGGCACAAAAAACAAGGAAAAATTTTGTGGGACAGATTTTGGGCTGTGAGGTATTTTCCTTGGCTGGAAATGTAGATTTGTTCTTGTTTTGTACTTTCCTGAACCATAATAATAAGATCTATCTCTCTCGTTGGGTTTCCCCACTTTGGGGTTTTCACTAGCATTTGCCTAAATTTCTAAGTGTTATTGGGTTGTTGTCTACTGTGTTTTTCCGTAGCATGTTTTTTCTTAGCAATGTGTATTTCTGCTTATGGAAATTTCTGAATGTGGGATTTTGCATTTATGAAGTTTATGAAGACAATTATCTCTAGGTTGCTAAGTGTTTGACATAATTTCAGTTTGTTGATTTTAGTCATTAAAAATCTACATGGTATCAGATCTTGTACTCTGAACTTCAGTGGGAAATATTTGGCACTTGGAACAACAAGTGATTTGATGTTGGAACAACAAGAAGGCAGAAAAGGTTCTTTGTTAGGTGGAAAAACATGACTTCCAGCATCAGGTTTGAAGATATATTGGAGGGGATATCCAGCTACCTACAGTGGAAGGTTAGAATCAACAGTGTTCTCAAGGAGAACAAATTGTGGTCATTTGCGAACACTGTCATAGTTGCACCTACAGATCCCACAGCTCTTGATGTTCATGAGGTGAATGAAGCTAAGACTCAGAGAATCATCTTTGACGGGGTCAGAGACCACCTAATTCCACATTTGGCTGAGAAGAAGATAGCCAATGAAATGTGGGTTGTACTGAAAGGCTTGTATGAGGCTAAGAACGAGAACTAGATAATGGTTCTCTGAGACAAGTTGCATGGAACTAGGATGGTCAAAGGAGAGAGTGTGGCCACCTACCTCACCTGGGTTTCACATGTGAAGGATGAGTTGGAAGCTTTTGGAGAAGTCATTCCTGACTCGGAGTTGGTGCGGATAGCCCTCAAAGGCTTCACCAAGGAGTGGGAAGTTTTCATCAAGTGCGTGGTGGGGAGAGAGAAGCTCCCTGACTGGAGAATATTATGGGATGATTTTATGCAAGTGGAGATCCGAGAGGGGTCTCAAGACAAGGCATTGGACAGTGCAGACGACAAGAATGTTGCTCTTGTGGTAAAGGGAAATAAGAAGGACATGAGCAAGGTGAAATTCTTTGCATGTCACAACACTGGCCACTGTGCTAGTCGATGTCCGAACAAGAAGAAGAAGAAACCAGAACCAAAGGTGTCAACTTCAGCAGAAGTTGTAGAGTTTACTCAAAGATTTGAGAAGGAGTTATCTCTCATGGTTGGTTCTATGGGCATTGGATGCCTAGTGTTCGAGGACATTGAATCTTGGTTTGTGGACTGTGGTGCTTCTCGGCACATGACCGGGTTGAGGTCAGTTTTCCTCGATCTTACAGAGATAGACTCAGACTATAGTGTGAATTGTGGATCCGACCCACAACATGTAGTAAAGGGGGTTGGAAGGATGAGATTCCAACTAGAGTTAGGAGGTCTTCTGGGGGTTGGCGAGGTGTTATATGTTCTAGAGTTGATAGTTAATTTGCTCTTAGTGTCAAATTTGGATGAGAGTGGATTTGGAGTTGTTTTCAATAGTGGACATGTGTTTTTGTATCTTGTGGGAGAAATTGCTGACACAACAGTAATGCTTGGTGTCAAGTATGAGGGCTTGTATAGGTTTTTGGGTAGACCTGCATTGGGGTCCAGTGGATTTATGGACTCATATTCTGTGTCGGAGAGTTGGCAGGTAGCACAAGAGAGAGAGTTGATACGTGGCATGTAGTCTTGTTCTGGGACTCTCAAGGGACTCAATAGGCATGTGTCGATGTAGTTGGATGCTCAAGAGAGTGTGCAGAATCCTAGGAGCATGTCTTCAGTTCGTGGTACAATAGAAGTAGCAACAGAGGCTTCTAGTGCAATGGGAGTAGTGGCTTCATGTTCATAGGGAGCATATACTTCTAGTATAGAGGGAGCAACTATGGCAGTTGATGAGATGGAGACAGATTCTGGTGGTGATACTAGAAGTACCTCCCTCGCTAAGAGGGAGTGTTAGATTTTTAGCTCGGGAGGTACTCCGCATTGTTGTCTTGTATGCAGATGTTACCTTAATATTTGCACTACCAAGCACTTGACTTTGTAATAGTTTTTATAAAGTTGTTTTAAGTGTTTCTTTTAGTAAAGTGACTTTTTAATAAAGTGTACCTTCTATTTTTAAAGTGACTTTATTTTCATAAAGCACTTATGTAATAAAGTGAAATTCACTTTAATTTTAAATGAGACATTTTGGAGGGAATGGATCATGACCCTTGATCTTGAAAAAGGAAAGATCTAATCTTGGCCTTTGGATCTAGGGTTGGGAAGGTGAAAGGACACTTTGGAGGGAAAAATGTCATTTTCAAATTATAAAAGAATACATTGGGTAGTGTGAAAGACATGTTGTGAAGAAATTAGGAGGATGTTGAGAGCACATCGGGAGGAGAGTTAGAGAAATTTTATGAGCATGCTTGAGATAGGAAAGTGAGCAACCAAGAGGGCATGTTTTCCAAAGAAGGAGGGCACGAATCCCAAGAAACTTTTTTTCTGAGTTTTGGGCCAAAATATTTTTTCTTCTATGGGAGGCCATACTATATGGATTCATATATTCCATACAGTCCGTATGATTTCATATAGACCGTACAGTCTATACAACCATACAAATTTCGCATGGAAATCAAGGCATTTCAGGCATGGATTTTGAGGTAGAATTTTGTTTTATGTTCGTTGTTTTAGTGGAGCAGAGGGGGTAGTGGGATTTACTGGTTTAGTGCGAGGAATAAAGGAGGGTTTCCAGTTTTGAGAAGAGACAATGTGTTGTGATTCTTTAGATATTTTAGTATCCTCCACCCAACTCTGAGGTCGATCCATGAGGACATGGGTACGAATCTCATCCTTGAGGCAACTGATAAAACATTCTCAAAAAAAGGCGTCAGACATGCCCTCTATCCAAAAATCCAGGCGCTCAAAAGAATCTATAAAGTATTCCATTGTTATGGATTGTTTCAACTTTTTCAAATGGCCTAAATGGTTGGTGTCAGTGTCAAAGTGTTCATAAAGATCTGCCACAAAGTGTGTCCAAGCAATATACCCTTGACGAGAAGTTTTTCTCCATTGCCACCATTGCCAATGTTCTTAATATAGATGGAGAACACCATACCAGAGTTTGGCTAAGTCATTCATAATGTCATATAAAGAGAAATAATGTTTCATTTGGGTTACCCAACCAGTGGGATCGGAGCCATCAAATTTGGTCACATCCACCAGCGGAAGGCGTAGATCACACTGAAAGTGATGGTGCTAAAAATTATGGGAATGACAGGAAGTTTCACCTTCGGTATGTGGAGGTGGGTCAGATAAAGGGTTATCTATAGGGATATGCAGCTTGGTGCATATCATGGAAACGCCAAATTCAAGATGGGTAGTCATGTCTTGTTTGAGTTCCTCGATTGAGGCGGTGATGGAGGACTGCATGTTTTTATTGAGGGCGACAACATTAGCACTGAGTTGTTTCACTTCTTGTTGTGTCTTTGTGAAATTAGATTGCAAGGTATTGAATCGAGCTTCCAAGTCTTTGCTATGGGTATGGGCCATGATGATCAGGGAACCGAAATAGGGTGGGTGGGGTCAAAAATTTTGCTGAAAAATGAATGTATGAATGTGAAAAGGGAAAAGAGATAAATCCAATGGAATAGGTCTCAAATAATGGTGCAAAAATTTCTAGGTTTTTTTTTTTGGTTGTTTTATTTACACCTTCGGAGTTATACTCTGGTTTGAAGAATACTGCAGTGATGAAATGCCCAAATTCTTAACCAGGAATAAATTTGTAGTGATTTGGAAACCCGAACACAATTGCGTGACAATAGATCTTATCTATTTTAAATTTTTTGTTTTTGTCCACAAGGGTTAGGTATTCAATGGTTCTACAAACAAGGGTTTTCCCTGTGCTATATCTCTCTAATATACGTGCGGGCTCCAATAGTAGTACTCGAACCAATATCTCAGGGCACCAAATAAGGAGGCTAGATCGTTCCCTTATCCGTACTACATGACTACCCAGGTACTAGAGAGTATCTTCCCGAGTGTTGTTCTTGGTGGCACTATAGAAGTCGGGCATCCAATCGGTTTATCTAAAGACAACTTCAGGAAATATAGGTCGATTCGTACACAGGTGTTGTCTGATGTGCTACCACTCGAAGGGGTACCAACAGGGGTTACAAGGGTGGCAAATAGATGTGTCCTTAAGTACCACTTGTATTTCATGTGTGTATGAATCCCTCAACTGTGGGTTTATGCGCGTAACGACAGGTCTTTGTGGCTTAAATATGTCGAAATACGTCTCTACCATGAAAACATGTAACCCACAATTTCTGCCGAGGAAAGTGCTCAGATACCACTTGTAATATTCTAGATATAAAAAGTATGGAGAACAGAAATAAAATGCTAGAAATGGAAGATAAACAACAATATAACTAGAACAACACCATAATAACACTGAAATGATATCAAAATAACACCAGAAGAGCACTTTGATTCTGAGAGAAATGTTCACGGGCCTCTTTAAGGAGGCAATGTCTAGTTGAGCAGAGCTCTATTCCAATAATATCCAAGATAGGGTTATCATACCCTCAACTCTTATTTATACTAAGTATGTCTATCAAAATAACCATCTAGAGGAATATCCTTATAGAAGAAGAAGCTTCTATTAGGTCTTTTTACATTCGACTTATTCTACTTTATTGCAAGGCCTTATTAATATTGACCTTTATTACATATGAATATATTGTTCTACCTACGTGGGGGTTAGGTCCCTAACAACATCACTACCCACATCGAGTCCCAAATGGAATACATGAAAGAGGAACTGAAGAAGAACATCAATTCCCTCCTTGTGAACTAACATGAATCCCACCTCAAGTCTCAGCATGACTCATTTTCTTCCTAGGTCATAGAAAAATTTCCCATTCCTAGACTCCATTCCTTAGCTGACCCACCTTCTAACCTCGAAGGTAGAACTTCCTCCAATTCCCAACAATTTCATTCCAGCCCTTTTCATTGTGATCTATGTCTTCCGTGAGTGGAGGTGAAAAACTTTGATGGCTTAGATCCCACTGGTTGGGTCACTAAAATGGAACACTACTTATCCTTGCATGACACTAATGACTTGGCCAAACTTCATTATAGTATGCTCTTTTGGATCCTGAACATTTCCAATGGTTGAAATGGCATCAAAAATCATGCCAAGGATATATATCCTAGACACAATTTGTGGTTGCACTTTATGACCCCATTGACACTGATACACACTACCTAGGTCGATTGACCAAATTGAAACAATCAAGTACCTTGGAATATTTTAATGCTACATTTGAATAATTAGATTTTAGAACAAAGGGCATGCCTAATACTTTTTTTTCGAGAATGATTTATCAATGGCCACAAGGATTAAATATGATCCCAAGTCCTCATGACTCGCCCAAAAACTTGGCTGGAAGCTACTCAATGTTCCAAGGAATCCCAACACTGCAAACCTTATTTCTCTATGTGCCCTTTCCCTCCCACCCTTGCCCCTCATCCCACCCCTCTCAATATCCAAAAATTAATTTGAGCAGAAATGGTTGAACATAAACTAAAGGTTATTTTCTATAATTATGATGAAAAATACTTTCCAAGGAACAAGTTTAAGGAACAAAATTTGTTCATGGCATTCTCTGAGGATGTTGTTGACGACGATATCGAGGATTCTCATGAATTAGAAATACTTTATCCAACTCCTATCAATTTGTTGTCTAATCCACCATAACTTGAACTGGACATTTCATTGAATGCACTCACTAGATTATTTGCTCCCCAAACCCTCATGCTAATTGGATACATAAAAATAGGAAGGTCATCATCCTAATTGACAGTGGTAGCACTCATAATTTCATTCATTGATGCATTGCTCAAGAAACCCATTGCTATATCCATGCAGTCGAAAACTTTCAAATCATGATTGTCAATGGAGGTTCCATGAAATGTGGGGGGAATTGTGAAAATGTGTCTCCAAATTGGCCAATACTACCTGAAATCTCATATGTTCGCTATCGAAATGGGTGATTGTGACATTGTGTTAGGTGCAAAATGGTTACGAATTTTCAGTCCCAGCCTCATGGATTTGATGTAATTGACCATGAAATTTCAACAAGAAATCCAACAACATATGTTCTAAGGAATCACAACAGATTCCCCTGATATCATCAGTTCCCATTGAATGGAACATATCCTCAAAAAATTCCATTCAGGAATTATTTCCCAACTCAATTCCATTCAAGCAGTTGAGACACCATCTATTCATCCCGACCTCTAATATATACTTTCCAAACACCAAAATATTTTTTCCACTCCCCATGGCCTTCCCCCTACCCTCAGTGTTCATGATCATTCCATTCCTCTAGTTCTGGTCATTCTTCCTCCCAATGTCTTCTTGTATCATCATCCCTTTTCCTAAAAGACTGAAATTGAGAAAAAATTTCAAGAATTGATCGATGCAGGTGTTGGCCCTTGACTAAGTTTGGAGGAAACGTTGGTCATGTTTGACCATTTTTGGGACTTCGACAGGCTAGTTGAAGACGGAGTGCCCAGGCGAACCAGAGATCACGAGATCTCGCCCATTTTGCGGGATTTTAGGGTTTATGTAACAGGTATGTGATGTCGGTCCATGGGTTTACCCATGCTTAGGCCCCTTTTTGTAATGTATAAATAAGTATCTAGGTGATGTGAGTTAGAGGTGTTGGGTATGTGTTATATTCTTTGCATGAGTAGTAGTGTTTGAGCATTTGCGCCTGGTGCATAGGGGGGTTAGAGGGGGGGGCTGTTAGGCCCCCCCACGTGGGGATTCGGGGGCAGTGCCCCCGAATTTTTTTTTCTGGAATGACATATTTTCGGGACCACATGATATTTTGAGTAGGTATATGTCAAAACCAGGGAAGGAGCATTGGACAATAGTAAAAAGGGTTTTCAGGTATTTGTGTGGCACTGCTAGCTATGGATTGTGCTGCAAAGGAAGACTAGGATTGGATAGAGTGGTTGATATACATGGATTTATGGATGAAGAATGGGCTGGAGATTTGGATCGTAGGAGATCCACAAGCAGGTATGTGTTTAACCTGTTTGGAGGAGCAATAAGTTTGATGAGAAAAAGGCAGGTTGTAGTGGCACTTTCAACTACAGAATTTGAATACATGGCAGCCACTCATGTAAGTAAGGAAGCAGTATGGTTACAAAGATTGTGTTCAGGTATTGGGTTGGTATAGGAAGCTGTAAGGATAGAGTGTGACAGTCGGAGTGCAATTTTCTTGGCAAAGAACCCTGCTTATCATTCAAGGACAAAGCACATTGGTGTTCAATATCACTTTGTGAGAGACATGATTGAAGAAAAGAAAGTATCACTGATGAAGGTGGACAATTTGAAGAATGTTGTAGATTCATTAACAAAATGTGTGAGCATTGAGAAGTTCTCTTAGTGTAGAGGATCCATGGGCATTCTTGCCCTGGATTGTTGACTATGTACCCTGTGACCCCCTGTGTGCAAAGAAAACAACAAGTGGGAGAATGTTGGGTATGTGTTATATTCTTTGCATGAGTAGTAGTGTCTGAGCGTCTGCGCTGGGCACACAGGGGGGTTAGAGGGGGGGTACAGGGGGAAGGAGCCTCCCCACGCAGGGGTTCGGGGGCAGTGTCCCCGATTTTTTTTTTCCGGGATGACATATTTCCGGGACCACATGATATTTAGGTGGTTTTTTCGACACATGGTTTTTGCCGATGGTTTTCTATTTCCGGTTAAGGAATTAGGGTTTTGGACTAATCCAGGTCATTGGGTTAGGGTTTTGGATTCCACTAGCATCTATATGTATATTGTATTGTAAACAATGTAACACAATGTATGAATATAATATATGCTGGTTTCCCCGGTTTGGGTTTCCAGGTGAAAAATCTCTGTGTAATGTTTGTATTTGCCATTATATATTTTCTGTTCTTTTCTGAATATAAGTTTACAGTAGATATTGTACAAGGTTAGAATTTACAAGAGGGATTAGTCATTGTTTATCTTAGTGCATAGCTGGTTGGATTTGTGCACGAAGGATTTAAGGCTTGCAGAGCTAAGTGTAAGCGTTTTGTATTGCTTGGTGCAATCAGACTGTGTAAGGATTTGTGCTTTGATCCAATTCGCGAAGGAGGATCTAGCGAGGTGCGCACAGATCTCCTGTCCTTTACATATTTGTATCTGTGGCTTGGTGCATGTAACCAGATTGGAAGATACTAATAAACAAAAATAAGTGTTGGTGAACATAGCCCCACACTAGGGTGAACCATGTATATCCTGTGTTGATGTGCTTTGTGAAATGTTGTTCATGTTATTTATGTATTTATTTGCTTAATGAACTATTCTTGATGTATCATAGGTACATCCATTGATGCTCAGTGCTTGATGTGTGAGTAAATTCTAGATCTTCTTTGATGCTATGTGATAAATACTTAGATGTGTTTAATGTTGATTACTATTGTGTTAATATGTAAATGGGGTTAATCTGCGATGTGAATAAGAATCGTAACATAATGCATTTTATTGGCTAAGTTCTTTGTTAAAGTGTGTAATCACATATCTGTGTCCCACCTAGGTTGTAGACACCTTAGTCCTACAACCCCCCCTGCCTCTACCTTGGGTGAGACTTCATCGTCTTCGCAAATGTTCCTGAAAGGGTCGATAGTTAGGGTTTTTTGGTGCGTTGTTGAAGTGTTGAAACCTAGGTCTTCCCCTGTTCCAATAAATGGTTCTGTTGTAGGGACCTGAAACTATGATTGTTGGGAAATTAAGAAAAGAAAAATCTATGTGCGTAGATCCATTGATGTAGTGTGAAGTATTTTATTGGACTTGAGAAGCTCTGTACTAAAAGAGAAGTCTGATCCGAAGAAAAGAGGTAAGATATTAAATCTTTGTGTTGTGGTAAAGGTAAGATAAGTGGAAATTTGTGTTTCGTAAGTATGAATTTAGGTATGTTTGACAGATCTTGTCCTATCCTGAAAACTAGGGCACAGCTAGAAGAAAGAAGATTTGATCTTAATAAATCTAATAGAGATAGTGAAAGATATGTTATTCCTATGCATTGAAAGAATTTTCGGACTAACAAGTGGATGCAGGACCCTAGAAAAAATGTTTGCAGATTGCAGGTCCATCACTATGATCCTAGTGTGCAATACAAAAAAGGCCGAGGATCGTTTAAAAGAAAGAGAGGATTGACACTATGTTATAACTACAGAAGACTAGAACATATTTCTAAGGAATGCCCTAGTATAGGTCCTATTTGTCTTTGTTGTAAATCTATTGATCATGAGGTTTTGGATTGTCCTAGAATGATTGCTAAAGTTGAAAAGATGAACATTTGACAAGAAAACCATGAAGAAGGCCAAGAAACTAAGGATATGTTAGAAAATCAAAAAGAATTAGAATCTATGTTATTACAGCTGGAAGAAATATTGAATAGCCACAGAGACATAAATTTACCAAAGATATTAAAAGAGAAACAATGCATAGAAAATAGAATAGGAGAGTTTGACATAAACTATTTCTTGGATGAAGAAACTCATGTGAATGTTATGCCAGAAAGTTCTTGGGAAGTTTTGGGAAAACCTTCTATAATTCCTTCATTGGGAAGGATAGGATTGTTTAAAGGCAAGATGACAACCCCATGTGGAAGAGTTACTAATGTATATATGATTTCTCACGGAACATTGAATGAAGAAGTATTTGAAGGCATTAGGTTTGTTGAGAACAATGCCCCTTTTGCACTTTTGTTAGGAAAGGCCTGGATTGAGAAAGATCAGACCCAAAGAAAAGCAGAGGAGGAAGCTACAGAATAGAAAATGCAAGAATTAAGGGACTTCATGGCTAGGAAAATATAGCGACTAATAAAAGAGCAAGAGAATAAGTCGAAGTGACAGAGGGCCAGAGAATTAGTTGACGAAGTGGAAAGAACACAAGAAAGTTTGAAGAACCTGTCCATGAAGTAGAGAAGTACATTTACCCTGGAAATAGTATAAACCATTGGAATACCCTCAGCAGCACAAAGTTACTACGTTAAGGGAAGAAAATAATAAGAATGGAAAGAAGAAACCAGAGACTCGGATCATAGGAAAGAAGGCCAGAAACCTCAGTAAGAAGAAGGCAAAGTTAGAAAAACTATCGAAAGTTCTAGAGAAGACTTCACAGAGGGAAGACTTGAAGAATTTTAACCTCGTCAGGATAGAAGAACAATGCATAAAGGCACTTCACCATGATGAATCTATATGACCATTGGATGCATCCCGAACATTAGAACGATCTCTGAAATGGCTAGAAACATAGTTTTTGTCGAAAAGACTGCCATTGGACCGTTGAGACTGCTAAATAATGGATGGAATCATATTGATTAAGGCATTTCGACCTATTGAAGGAATCCATTACGACATTTCTTATTTAATCCATCAAATGCCTCACCGGGGACACTTTTGCAAACTAATATATTTGAGCTCACAGAGAAGTGATCGTATACCGCGCTATTTTTTCTAGACCTCACCATCAATTTGATTACCTTGAGCGTCCATTTGTCTACCCGATATATTTGATTACAAGCGTGCATGTCGGGTGACCTTAGCGCAGTAGAGAAATCTGTCGAAGAGATCTTAATCGACCTTATGGTAGAGATAGTCATGTCCACTAGAATACAAGCCTCGTCGATGAGATGATTTCAAGCATCCCCCCTGACTGCATATCGATCTAGTCAAGAAGCGACTCAGAAAAGAAGAAATCACTGTGACGATCTGGCGAATGTGAAGAAGATCCCATCTGTCTTGCCCGACTACATCCCTCCTCTGGCTGGCACGGTTAGTCATGACAGTGGAACAACTCCTAGAAGGGCCTATCAGCAAGCAATTACTTCAGGATTTCTCTGAGTAGGAGGCTCTGGTGAAGAAACAAGTCGAGGCATCTCAAGCTAAGATCGAGGCCTTCAAAGTAGTGTTGCCTAGATCAAAGTGACTCGAGACGAGTCATAGGTGAGTATTGGGGGCATGTTGGCCCTTGAACAAGTTTGGAGGAAACGCTGATCATGTTTGACCATTTTTGGGACTTCGACAGGATGGTCGAAAATGGAGCACGCAGGCGAAGCGGAGATCGTGGGATCTCGCCCATTTTGCGGGCTTTTTGAGTATTTTAGGGTTTATGTAATGGGTATAGGATGTCAGCCCTGTTGGCATGTTTACAGGAATTTTACAGGCAGGTGTAATTGTCGTTGATGGAAAGATCATAGTATGCAGTGATGGAAAAACAGGGACAATGTAAGCTCAGAAGAGATAGTGCAGAGATGCACGAAGAGTGAAATAGTGTGCTTATTTTTTTGATGGCAACCAACCAGGCAAGGAAGATCAACAACGCAGGGATAACTGCATGGAAATATTAGAAGCGTAAACTCCATTTCGGAGTTTCGGATACCGGGCATTGGAGGAGTCAAGGAAGCGACTCACGACACGGATGCTGAAATGACGAAATGCAAAACGTCAGAATACGTTGATCCGACTCCATTTCGAAGTTTTGGATATCGGGAGATTGAGAAGTCAAGAGTTGAGACTCTTCAACACAGGAGTCTCGGAGTTATGATATTTGGAATCCCAAAGTCCTGAAAGAGGCACATCAACAGGAGTTTCACAGACTGGGAAATAACTCCATTTCGGAGTTTCAGATACCAGGAGTTGGAAGAGTCAAGACTCTTCATCATCAGGAGTCCCGAAATCGAAAAATGCGAAACACCGAAATCCCGAAAGAGGGAGGACAGTTTCGGATATCGGGAGTTGGAAGAGTCAAGACTCTTCATCATCAGGAGTCCCGAAATCGCGAAATGCGGAACGCTGAAATCCCGAAAGCAGGGGGTCAGTTTCACATATTGGTAGTTGGAGCAGTCAAGATCCAAGACTCTTCATCACAGGAGTCTTGAAGTCGCGAAACCCAAAGTTGTGAAATGCAAAATCTCGAAATATCAAAGACTCCATACTGGAAGTTTAGATACCGGGAGTTGGAGATGTCAAGGAATCTCATGACAGGAAGCCCGAAGTTGCAAAGTACAAAAAACCAAAAAGTTGATCTGACTCCATTTCAGACTTTCGTAGACCGAGAGGTGGAGGTGTCAAGAACTTTCACATCAAGAATGCCAAAATCACGATATGCGAAAGCGCGAAGTGATCTGGGCCGATAGATCTAGGAGGTGAATGTGGTAGACCACATCAGAAAGGACAGGTGGAAGACTATGACACATGGAACGATCAAAAAATGACAAGTGTCAAGTTGTTTTGGCATCTCAGGCCACTAGAATTTTCAATTCTGAGTGACACGTGGCAGTCACTCAGGTCACGACATGTCATCGAGTGACACAATACTGACGTCACTCCGAGATTTTTTGCTTCAGGAGTTTTTACTCCATCACTCCCCCAAAGTCTCGAAGGATGAAGTCTCGAGGTAGAAGATAGCCATCTAATCTCCACAGATTGTGGACTGTTTATCTGGATATCGAAGAGCTGTAGAGAAGAGATCGAACCGGAAACCTCCATTTTGGAGTTTCGGGGATCGCGACTTGGAGAGTTGAGAAGCCTCACAACAGGATTGTCGAATTGTCAAAATGCCGAAATGTGAAACATGTTTTGGCTCACCCTGTGGTCACTGCCATTGGTCACATCGGTGGAAGATGGAGGAAGGATCTAGTGCGGAAAAGATACATTTTGGAGTTCCAGGGATTGAAACATGGAGAGTAATGAAATATTCACCACGGGGATCCCAAAATGTCGAAGTGCGAAATAGTGAAATGAACGAAAGATTCAATGAAGTCAATTCAACGGTGTAGATGAATTTGAATAAAATCAGAGGGCTATTGTTGCACTTCACAGTGTAACTACTAGAAACAAATGATGGTTTCTGCCAGGGGATGAGCTCGTCTACGACAAAGAAGACGAAGAGTCTCAACTGCTAGAGAAGATGAGGAATCTCGGCTTAACACCTAGTGATGATGGACAAATGGATGGAACTACCAGAGAAGTTGAAGAGTGGCGATTATGATCCAGCAGAGAACTCGACATGGAGAGAGCATGCGGAAGCATGGAGAAAAAGCATGAACAAGTTGCAGAGCGACTATAAGAATGCAAAACAAAGAAGAGAGTGGTTGTTGTTGTTGTTGAGTGTGATTGAGGTGTGAAGAAGGAGGCAGAGCGCAGCAGCAGAAATGTACAGAAGGTGAATGGTGCATTGAAGGGACATTGAATAGAGAGCATAAAAGGAAAAAGAATAGAAAGCGCAAGGAGTGTGCAGAAGATACTGATGCAGACAAAGCAACGTAATGTAGCAGAACAATGATTAGACTGGTAAGCCTTTGAAGAACTTTATATCACTGTAACAAGTCATAATAGAAAAGATTTATATTTCAGGGTGGTAGGGAGGAATGTTGTCCTCAAAGGTTCAAGTGGGTTCTTGAACACAGGGATTTGTAACTTCCATCTGGTTGCAGCCAGAGAAACCAGGGTGGCAGGGTGGTGCAAGGGAGAACTGTTGTTCTCTATTTTACATGTTGGTGCCTGTATGATTGGAAGTTGGTTCTTCCATCCAGTTGGTGCTGGAACACCGGCAAGTTGGTGCTTCCCTCTAGTTAGTGCTAGAGAAACTAGGGAGTTGGTGCTTCCTTCTAGTTGGTGCTAAAAAAACCAGAGAGTTGGTGCTCTCAACAAGTAGCAGCTTGCAAAACAGAGGTTGTAGTCTCATTGTGAGTTGGTGCTCATATGTATGATAATGTAAAGAATCTAAAGATTACTTATCATATAAAGAAGAAGAGGTTTTTACCCCTTATGGGTTTCCTCAGGAAACATCTATCTCTGTGTATCTCATATGTGTGACTGATGCAGAATGTGCTATTACTTTTTTCCCTGAATTATTGTGGTTATCATTGAGTGCTTTGTAAAGAGTTAAAATAAGCATAATTGTTTAAGCACGGTAACAACTGATTCACCCCCCCTCTCAGTTTTCCAACAATTGGTATCAAAGCTGACCCCTTTTATATAGATCCTAGAGATTAAACATGTCAAGCGATGAAGGAAATTCAACCAATAAGGCCCCTCTATTCAATGGAACAAACTTTGCCTTCTGGAAAGTTAGAATGAGAACCTACATCATGGCTTTAGGTGTAGATGTATGGGATGTGGTAGACACTGGTTATGTAAAGCTAGTTTTAATAGCTAATAAGGATGACAAGCTAGAATTTAGCTTCAACACTAAGGCTATGAATTCTATCTTGAGTGGGATTGCAGAAGCAAAATTCCTAAAAGTTATGCACCTAGGAATTGCCAAAGAAATGTGGGACAAACTCATTAGTAGTTATGAAATTAATGAAAAGGCAAAGGATGCCTAGCTTCAAACCTACAGAATACAGTTTGAATAGATGAAGATGAAGGAAGATGAAACTGTTGGAAAATACTTTCTAAGAGTAGAAGAAATGGTAAATGCAATGAAAGAACTTGGTGAAAAAATTGAGGAACCTTCTTTAGTTCAGAAAATCTTGAGATTTCTCCTAGATAGGTTCAACCCGAAGGTCTCTTCTATAGAAGAACTTAATGATCTAAAAATATTGGAGTTTGATCAACTTCTAGGAACATTGTCTGCATATGAAATGAGAATATTTAAAGATAAACCCACCTCCAGAGAAGCATCATTTAAAGCAGACAAGAATGAGGATTCTGAGCCCGATGAAATTGAAGCAAAATTTGTGAAGAGACTGAAGAAGGGATCAGGAAAATAAAAAAGGTAAACTGCCTTTCAAATGTTTCAAACATGGTAGGATAGGACATTTTGCAAATAAATGTCCCCACAAAGGAAAGGATCAGACATGTGATGATGAGGAGAAGTACAAACACATAAATTTCTTTAAAGAGAATAAATTTAAGAAGAAAATTCTTTTTCTAAACAATGATGATGATCCTTCAGATGATGAAGACAATGACTCCTCTATTGAAGATAAACTAAATGACTTCATACTTATGGCCAAAGAGGATTATGATAATAACAACATAGGGAGTAATGTTAATGAAGAAGAAGTTGTGGTTGACATGGAAGGAGAACTGATTAGTGCATTGGAAGAGATTGACATACTAAGAATCAAGAACAGAAATCAAAGACAATTGTTGATACAGTTCGAGAAAGACATTAAAGAACCTGATGATGACCTTGTCCTACTAAAAGAAGAATTAGAAGAGGCAAAGATAATTGAAGACATTATGAAATGATATCTATCAGAAAATAAGGAAAGATGTGAATCATTAGAACAGGAAGTAGTGAAAACTAGGAAAGAGATGGAGAAGTTTCAAGCCTTGTATAATCAAAATCTGTCAAGTATCAAAGCCTCAAAAGGATTAGCCACCATTCTGAATCAGCAAAGGAATCTAAAGCTGAAAACTGGTTTGTGTTATGAAGAGGGATCAAGTAGTGGCAGGCCAAGAAATGAAGAACCCATCAAGTTTGTCAAATGTACAGCCAATGACAACAAAAAACCTACAGAAACAAAGGAAGACAACCAACCGCTCAGGACGAGTAAGGAAAAAGGTGCCAGGAATGAATCTGTAGAACAAAGAAATAATGTGCTCCCTGCTGAAAGACGTCATCAGCATGGAAGAAATCGATTTTCTCAAAGAAGACAATCATTTTCCAGGTACAAATTTTTTTTTCTATGGCTATTGTTTCCATTGTTCTAACTTTGGTCACAAAGCTGTAAATTGTTCCTTAAGACTTAGACATGAGCAATTAATATTTCAAAGGAATAAATACTTGCCACAACAAAGAATGATGCATCCAAGTAACAAACCTTCATAGATTGCAAATTTCCAAATTAAGTCTAGGGACATGCAACTAAGGAGGTCAAGAAATAATCAACAGTCAATGAGTAGACAACGTTGGAACAATAAGTTTGACCTATTGAACAATGATATTGAATGCTACATCTGTCATAACTATGGACGTAAATATGTTGACTATCGATTAAAGAACTATGAACCAGATTTGAATTCCCCTGATAAAAATGTCAAGTTTTGGAAGAAGAAAGAAAGTGACAGGTGTGGATTAGTGTTGTCAGCTCAAAGAAAAATGAACCCTTGGTACATGGAAAATGGATGCTCCAAACATATGATGAGATACAAAGGTAAGTTTCTATCTCTAAGTGAAAGAAAATCAGGAAACATAACCTTTGGAAATGATGCTCCAGGTGAAATAAAGGGTAAAGGGATGGTGAGTTTAAGTAATGGAAGAGGAAAAGCCCAAGATGTTCTACTTGTAGATGGGCTAAAACATAATCTACTCAGTGTAATTCGAATGTGTGACAAAGGATGTGAAGTGGTTTTCATGTCCAAGGACTACAAGATAAAGTCTGTAAACTCAGGACAAGTGGTGGCCAAAGGCATAAGGACAAAAAGTAATGTATATGTGCTGAAAGAAAATAGAGAAGAATGTCATGTAGGAAAGAAGGATGAAAGTTGGTTATGGCATAGGAGACTTGGACATCTAAACTTTGAAAACTCAATTAATCTCAGA
>SNQJ01S0075959.1:0-12047 GCA_010110895.2 Picea sitchensis | reverse complement strand
TGGGGTATGGTACAAACAATAAAGGATGCAGATGCTATAATAAGAGGTTGCATAAAATGGTTGACCGTATTGACACAAAAGTTGATGAAGGAATCCCAGAAAGAGAGGTGTACAGTAATGAGTCTTCTACAGAAGACACAGCTAAAGCCGAAGATGAACAGGTCCAAGAATCAAAAAACAAAGACTCTGAATCAGATGAAGACACAGACACTCAGACAGACTCAAATCAATAGACAACATCAAATTTCTCCTCCAAAATCACTCAAAAGAATCATCCTGCAAGTCAAATAATTGGTGAAAAACACAAAGGTGTACAAACTAGAAGAAAGCTAATAAAAAACACCAAACAATCACATATAGATTTCATATCCATGATGGAACCCAATAATTTTAATGAAGCTAGCAAAGATGAACATTGGGTTAAATCAATTATTGACGAACTTGACTAGATTGAGAAAAATAATACGTGGGAGATGGTTCATAGACCGGAAGGTAAAAATATCATTGGTTCCAAATGGATCTTTAAGAATAAGTTGAATGAGAAGGGACAAGTTGTCAGGAACAAAGCAAGATTGGTCTGTAAAGGCTATGCTCAAATAGAAGGACTAGATTTTGATGAAACATTTGTGCCCGTAGCAAGGTTGGAAGCTATCATAATATTTCTTTCCTATGCTTGTCATAAAAGGTTTAAATTCTATCAAATGGATGTCAAGTCAGCTTTTCTAAATGGAGATTTAAATGAAGAAGTCTATATGGAAGAACCAGAGGGTTTCAAACTGTCTGATAACCCTAACTTAGTATGCAAGGTGAAGAAAGATTTATATGGGTTAAAACAAGCTCCTCGTGCCTAGTATCACAGATTGGATATGTATCTCAAAGACAAAGGGTTCAAGAGAGGAACAGTTGACAATAATCTATATATCAAAACAGAGGGTGATGATTTGCTCATTGTGTTGGTCTATGTAGATGACATCATCTTCGGATGTAATAAGGAATCATTGTTAAAATGGTTTGCTTCTACCATGGAGTCTGAGTTTGAAATGTCTATGATAGGTGAACTGTCATTTTTTCTTGGTCTGCAAATTACTCGGAGGTCTGAAGGTATGTTCATTTCTCAAGAAAAATATCTAAGAGAAATGTTGAAAAGGTTTCAAATGGAAGATTCTAAACCTGTGGGAACACCTATGGTAACTGGATGCAAATTAAGCAAGGATGATGACTCACCTGATGTTGATCAAAGTTCATATAGGTCAATGATAGGCAGCCTGTTGTACATCGAAACATCTCGCCCAGACATAATGCATGTTGTTGGAATGGTAGGAAGATATCATTTTGCACCTAAATAGAGTCATTTGCTAGCTCTCAAAAGGTTATTCAGGTATTTGAAAGAAACAATGACTTATGGTCTATGGTATCCTAGAAATTAGAATTTTCAGTTAACTGCTTATTCAGATGCAGATTGGGCAAACTATGTTGATGAGAGAAAAAGCACCAGTGGAGGAGAATTCTTCCTGGGTGACTCATTTGTAGGATGACTTAGTAAAAAGAAAAGTTCCATTTCTTTATCGACTATAGAGGCAGAGTACATTGTTGCTACTACATTTTGCACTCAGGTATTATGGATGATTCAGACACTTGCAGAATTGGAGGTAAAATATGCAACATCGATCCCAATTCATTGTGATAACACTAGTGCCATCAGTGTGTCCAAGAATCCTGTATTCCACTCCAAGACCAAGCATATTCCCATAAAATACCATTTTCTGGGAGAACAGGTCACCAATCAGGTTGTTCAGGTCCATTACATTCCAACCACAAAACAAATTGTAGACATCTTTACTAAGCCCCTAGCCAAGACACCATTTGAATATCTCAGACAGAAGTTGGGTGTCATCCCGTCTCACACCTAAGAGATCCATCCTGTTAGGGGGAGTTTTGTATTGATTGAATATATGATAGCTCCTAAAATTACTGCAACATCTTAGGGGGAGCATGTTTTCTTTGACATTGATCTCAAATGGGGAGAAAAGGAGTGGTTCAGACTGGATGCTACAGTTGGAGGTCCAAACAGATTAGCGCATCCGTTCAAGGTTGCCATCAATGCCAAAAGGGGAGATTGTTGGCCTGTTTACAGGAAGTTTACAAGAAGGTGTGCTTGTTATTGTTGGCAAGACTAGAGTTTGCAGCGAAGGCAAAATAGGGACAACGTAAGCTCAGAAGAGATAGTGCAGAGATGCACGAAGAGTGCAAGAGTGTGCTTGTTTATTTGATGGAAAAAAAGTAGGCAAGGAAGATCAATAGCGTAGGGATAATTGCATGGAAAGATTAGAAGCGTAAAATCCCTTTCGGATTTTCGGATATCGGGCATTGGAGGAGTCAAGGAAGCAAATCACGACATGAATTCCGAAACGGAGAAATGCGAAAGGGCGAAATACGTTGATCTGACTCCATTTCGGAGTTTCGAATACTGGGAGATTGAGAAGTCAAGAGTTGAGACTCTTCAACACAGGAGTCCAGGAGTTACGAAATCTGGAATCCAAAACTCCCAAAAGAGGCACATCAAGAAGAGTTTCACAGACTGGGAAATAACTCCATTTCGGAGTTTCGGATACTGGGAGTTGGAAGAGTCAAGAATCTTCATCATTAGGAGTCCCGGAATCGCGAAATGCGAAACACTGAAATCCCGAAAGAAGGAGGACAGTTTCGGATACCAGGAGTTGGAAGAGTCAAGACTCTTCATCATCAAGAGTCTTGGAATCGCGAAATGAGAAATGCCAAAATCGCGAAAGCAGGGGGTCAATTTCAGATATCGGGAGTTGGAGGAGTCAAGAGTCAAGACTCTTCATCACAGCAGTCACGAAGTCACGAAACCCAAAGTCGTGAAATGCAAAATCGTGAAATATCAAAGACTCCATACCAGAAGTTCAGATACCGCGAGTTGGAGATGTCAAGGACTCTCACGATAGGAAGCCCGAAGTTGCGAAGTGCAAAAAACTGAAAAGTTGATCTAACTCCATTTCGGAGTTTCGCAGACCCGGAGGTGGCGGTGTCAAGAACTTTCACATCAAGAATGTCGAAATTGCGATATGTGAAAGCGTTAAGTGATCTGGGCCGACAGATCCAGGAGGTGAATGTGGTAGACCACGTCAGAAAGGATAGGTGGAAGACTATGGCACGTGGCACGATCAAACAATGACAAGTGTAAATTTGTTTTGGCACATCAGGCCACTGGAATTCACAATTATGAGTGACACGTGGTAGCCACTCGGGTCACGACACGTCATCGAGTGATGCAAGGCTGACCTTACTACGGGAGTTTTTACTTCGGGAGTTTTAACTCCATCACTCCCCCAAAGTCCCAAAGGATGAAGTCCCAGGGTAGAGGATAGACATCCGATCACCATGGCTTGTGGACCTTTGATCTAAAGATTGAAGAGATGTAGAGAAGAGATCGAACCGGAAAGCTCCATTTCGGAGTTTTGAGGACTGCAAATTGGAGAGTCGAGAAGCCTCACAACAGGATTGCCGAATTGCCAAAATGCCGAAATGCGAAACACGTTTTGGCTCATCCTGTGGTCACAACCATTGGTCACATCGACGAAAGATGGAGGAAGGAGCTAGTGCAGACAAGTACCATTTCGAAGTTTCAGGGATCGGGACATGGAGAGTAACAAAATCTTCACCACGAGGATCCTGAAATGCCGACATGCGAAATAGCGAAATGAACGCAAGATTCAATGAAGTCAATTCAATGATGTAGATGAATTTGAATAAAATCGGAGGGATACTACTGCACTTCACAGTGTAACTGCTAGAAACAAATGATGGTTTCTACTAGAGGATGAGCTCGTCTATGACAGAGAAGATGAAGAGTCTCAACTGCCAGAGAAGCTGAGGAATCTCAGCTTAACACCCAGTGATGATGGACAAATGGAAGGAACTGCCAGAGAAGCTGAAGAGTGGTGATTATGATGAGGCAGAGCACTTGACATGGAGAGAGCATGCTGAAGCATGGAGAGAAAGCATGCACAAGTTGCACAGAGACTATAAGAATGCAGAACAAAGAAGAGAGAAGTTGTTGTTGTTGTTGAGTGTGATTGAGGTGTGAAGAAGTAGGCAGAGCGCAGTAGTAGAAATGTACAGAAGGTGAATGGTGCATTGAAGGGACATGGCATAGAGAGCATAAAAGTCAAAATAATAGAAAGTGTAAGGAGTATGCAGAAGATACTGATGCAGACAGAGAAACGCAATGTAGCAGAACAGTGATTAGACCGATAAGCCTTTGAAGAACTTTATATCACATTAAAAATTCATAATAGAAAAGATTTATATTTCAGGGTGGCAGGGAAGTGCTAGGAAGGACTGTTGTCCTCAGAGGTTCAAGTGGGTGCTTGAACACAGGGAGTTGTAACTTCCATCTCGTTACAGCCAGAGAAACAAGGGTGGCAGGATAGTGCAAGGGAGAACTGTTGTTCTCTATTTTATAGGTTGGTGCCTGTATGATTGGAAGTTGGTGTTTCCATCTAGTTGGTGCTGGAACACTGGAGAGTTGGTTCTTCCCTATATTTGGTGCTAGAGAAACCAATGAGTTGGTGCTAGAGAAACTAGAGAGTTGGTGCTCTCAACAAGTAGTAGCTTGCAAAACAGAGGTTGCAGCCTCATTATGAATTGGTGCTCATATGTATGATAATGTAAAGAATGTAAATATTACTTATCATATAAAGAAGAATAGGTTTTTACCCCTTATGGGTTTCCTCGGGAAATATCTGTCTCTGTGTATCTCATATGTGTGACTGATGTTGAATGTGCTATTACTTATTTCCCTGAATTATTGTGATTATCATTTAGTGCTTTGTAAAGAGTTAAAATAAGTATAATTGTTTAAGCATGGTAACAACTGATTCACCCCCCCTCTCTATTGTCCAACAAGCCCATGGGTTTACCCATGATTAAGACCCTTTTTGTAATGTATAAATAAATAGCTAGGGGATGTGAGTTAGAGGGATTGGTCATTGTTCGACTTAGTGCATGGTTGGTTGGCTTTGTGCACAAATGAGTTAAGGCTTGGAGAGCTAAGTGTAAGCATTTTGTAGTGCTTGGTGCAGACAAACTGTGTAAGGCTTTGTACTTTGATCCAATTCGTGAAGGAGGATCTCGCGAGGTGCGCACATATCTCCTGTCCTTTTTGGAGTTGGATCTGTGGCTTGGTGCATGTAAGAATATTGGAAGATACTTATAAAGAAGAATAAAAGTTGGTGGACGTAGCCCCACACTGGGGTGAACCACGTATATTCTATGTTGATGTGCTTTGTGCAATGTTGTTCATGTTATTTATGTATTTATTTTCTTAGTGCATTGTTCTTGATGTATGATAGGTAGATCCATTGATGCTTAGTGACTGATGTGTAAATAAATGCTAGATCTTCTCTGATGTTATGCTCTAAATACTGATATGTGTTTAACATTGATTACTACTACACCAATCTGTAAGTGGGGTTAATCTGCGACATGAATAAGAATCGTAACTTAATGCATTTTATTGGCTAAGTGCTCTGTTAACGTGTGTAATCACATATCTATGTCCAAGCTAGGTTGTAGACACCTGAGTCCTACAACTCCCCTGCCTCTACCTTGGGTGAGACTTCATCTGCTTCGCAGGTGTTGCTGAAAGGGTCGGTAGTTAGGGTTTTGTTGGTGCACTATTGAAGCATTGAACCCTGGGTCTACGCTTGTGCCAACAACGGGTGTCATCTGCCATAGTACCATCCCCTATTCTTCTCTTGTGGTCACTGTCCTCAATAAATAAGGCACGTGGCACATGTATCCCGACTTTTATTCGCTCAACAAAATCAACATCAAAGACAAGTTTCCCATTCCTTTAATTGATTATCTCTTGGATGAACTGAGATGTGCTCAATACTTTACTAAACTTGATCTATGTTCTGGTTACCGCCAGATATGTATGAAAGAGGTTTTCATTCCCAGTATGGTATTTCGAACTCATGAGGCCCACTATGAGTTGTTGGTCGTGCCCTTTGGCCTGTGTAATGCCCCCTCCACTTTCCAAAGTCTCATGAATCATGTCGTCCATCCTTTTCTCTATCCTTTTGTCTTATTTTTATTTAATTATATTATTATCCATATAAAACATGGACAACCCATTTTTCCCATGTTGATAAAGTTCTCCATCTCCTTTCTCAGCACCAACATTTCCTCAAATAATCTAAATGTTCCTTTAGAGCCTCATAAGTGCATTATTTGGGTCATATTTTTGGAAAGTATGATGTAAGCGTGGTTCCTAAGAAAATTGAATCTATGAAGGATTGACCTCACCCCAAAACTCGTAAATTTGTTAAGAATTATGGAAAAAATGCAGCACCTATCACTGCTCTCCTTAAAAATTATTCTTCTAATTGGAATCGTACAACTGATCAAGCCTTTCATTCTTTGAAAGTGGGTATGTGCACAACTCATATCCTCACTCTTTGAGACTTCAAAAATACTTTTGTACTAGAATGTGATATATCTAGGAAAGGAATTCATGCAATTATCATGCAAGAAGGATGACTGGTAGCCTTCACTAAGAAACAACTTTCGGAGTGCCATTTCAGCCAATCAATCTATGAAAAGGAAATGTTGGCTATTTTTCATGTTATGGATCTCCTACATCCTTATCTATTGGGACAATGTTTCCAAATTAAAATAGATCATCAAAGCCTCAAGCATTTTATGGAACAACAAATTTCCTCTCCACAAAAACAAAAATGGGTCACCAAGCTATTTGGATATGATTATGAGATAATTGACAAGAAGAGAAAATAAGATTTGGTTATATTGACACGTACAACAACCCTCCCAAATTGATATTTATTGTCAATAATAAAATTTGGGCCCCCTTTCTTTTTCAAAATTTTTCTCAGTTTGGTTTAATTTTGTTTGTAAACATGTTTATGATTCTGATTTCAAACTGGACATTAATGCATTACATATTTTGACCTCTATATATATCGATGATGCATGTATTCTTTTGAATTTCATGAATTTTAACATGAAATTCAAAAAATCCATTCTTGAAATTTACCATATGGCATATCGCTTGTAAGTTGTTTTTGTAATTTTTCAGTTGTTCTAATGGTGATCTTAATTGCAATGTGAAGTTCATTAACATCATATATTATTTCTCTCTAGTGGTCTTGATCAAATTATTTTCATACATATTCCTAGTAAGCTTTCTCTTGATCTATAGAATTTGATGGGCTATTAATTAATTATTATTTCATCCTAAATTTTATTTCTTTCACTACATTATATCATTTGGACGAAAAATTAAAAGATTCTATTTCTTATTGAAATTTAATTAACTTTGTTATAGTCTACCTTATGATCAAATATATGCTCAGGGACTCATGTGTTAACTTGTGATATCTATTTTTATTGCAAAATGAACTTAGGAACAATGTATAGACTGACTAATCATAACAACACTGTTGTTAATGCAATTAATATATTTCGACTTAACTCATGATTTAAGGGACTTTACATTTCGAATTTTGGGTTTTCCATATGGCAGTTTTATTCACATTTAGCTTGCTCCATGTAGTGAACAAGGACGTCCTCCATTGTCTCATAATAAATGTAAATTAATTTCCACATCAGAATCAAAATAGGGTCTGAACTTCATGCATTTTAGTAATTTGAGTATTTTCAAGTCCTAAGGGTTTCATTTGTCTATGGATGAGGGTTTGATGCTTTTGTTTCTACATTCAAATTTTTATTCCATACTCTTTCTTTACATTCTTGAGTTATATCAAGTGTTTTATCATGTGTTTGATATTGAAATATGAACCTCCAGTGACTGAATTTATATAAGTGCATGAACGATATTAGTTGGGAATGGTGGGATCTCACAAACTAGTTTGAAGGATAGGTGAATTCATGCCAGAACAAAGTATTAATTTCGCATAGTGAATTATGATCAAATGGTTGAGAATTTTTGGAAACCGACAAAAATACATTTCCAGAATGGGCCATTTTACTTGACTCTTAAGTGGATTCTTCAAAACATGAAGAATTTTGGAGATATAAGGATTTTCTTGAACGGATTTTGCCAGAAATGTTTCTAGCCACCTTTTTGTATTAATATGAGATCCAAAACCAAAAGGGTCAAGGAAATACCCTTAGTTTCTAATTTCCTCAAAACCCAAAAATAATTTGAAAGAATGCAATCCCATAGTCTAAAAGGTTAGTTGGTTTGAGTTTTTAATGGGGTTTAATGGCCACAATTTATAAGTAGCTAGAGATTTCTCTCTAATTTTTTAGGACTATAGGAAAGAAGAGACTCGTCGACTGCCTTATAAATCCTAGAGAGAACCACAATCCCCACAAGAACGGCCTCTGAATAAGTCGAGGTTTGAACTCGTGACCTGCTTCGCAGCACGAACACTTTAAGAGCACGTCCGTTGGCCACTAGACCAAACCCATGCGACCATTTTGTAAATCTATATTAACATATAAGAAAGCGAGAAATTAAGTCAGAATTTAATTATAGGTTCAAGGAAAGTTGATTGTAACTAATGGTAACTATTTATCATTAATTAAAATCTTGTTTTATTTTAATTAATATCATATTAAAAGGAATATTTGTTTAATTTGATATTTTATCTTACATGGAAACTATTTTATTGTATTTTAGTATATGTCGTGGTTAGTTTAATAATTTTTTATCGAAATCATTCCACTACATATTTTTGTTAACAGTTTGCAAATCATATGAACTATTTCTATGATTTCAAATGAATCCTAACCTTGAATTCAATATCACTTTTTTCCCCTCTTAGCACTTTTCTCTTGATTTGGATGAGATATTCATCTTGTCCCAATCAATATAGGATAGATTAGTTTTTCTTTATTTCTTTCATCCTAGATCAAAATTGCATTTGCATCGAGTCTCCTTTTGTAGGAGAAAACTACAACGTGGTGTGGTTGATCCCTTATGTCAGCCTAAGGGTTGTTTTCTTGCAAGATCGCAGTGAAAGGGGAAATCAAATATATCTTTTCTTGTTGATGGTAATCAGGAATATCACAAGTCAACAGTAAGAGTTAGAAGGTAATTCCTTATCTTATGTGTGTTGATCAATGAAAGTGATAATATACATCAACAAATAGAAGATCTATTGTATATCTCTTTGTACATATAAATTAACTTAGCTTAGATTAACCATAGGTTAGTCTTAGGAAAAGAGAAACTGGAGACCCATTGAACCAGTTGGAATTACCATCTCAAATGGATACGGATCTAATTAGGACCCTCACTGGGTGATCTATTTATAATGTTGAACATGGTCAGTTTTGGCCATCAACATTTTTCGTGCTATAAGCAGGGCAATAGGTGAGTGTGAATGATAATTTAAGCCTTGTTTGAGCTATTGTTTTTAATTAATTCATTTCTTTTTAATAGCTTCCTTTAAACTTCCCATATGGAGTTGTATATATGGTCACACATCAAGCACTCCAATGAAGGTAGTTAGATACTTGAAAAAAAGAAAGTTTAATGGTGAGTCTAATTCTTTTGCATTTCATCATGTTCATCAATTTATTTTGAATTGTAAAAAATTTGATACTGACTATAGTGTTATGTGCAGGATTTTCACTCTCGCCTTAACATGCCAGGCCAAAGACTAGTGTAGATGATTTCCAGTTTCTGTTGTAGATACCTGGGACAAATTTTCTCGGATGTTCCTTCAAACTTTTCAAGTTTATAATTGTAATCAAGTTTTTCAAGAACTAGAGAACTTGTGCAAAATTGAAGGTGAATATTATGAATATTTTCTTCTTAGATTCAAATTAATTTTCTTTCAATTTCAATCTATTCATTTTCCTTCACTGTTTGAATTAATAGGTTGGTTTAGACATATTATTATACCAATCATAATGAAGCATAAGGTATAAAGTTTCTTACAATATTTTCTATTTTTGATGAACCAATTATTTCCTATGATATGGTTGGACCTATTGTAATAGTCAATTTAGAAATTACTGAGGACCTATTTCAGGAAAGCATAAATTCATCTAGTGAAATTATAACTCATCATGAAAAAGTTTCAATTCCCAATACAATTGGTGTTTTCCAAAATCATGACAATTGTTTCATTAGGAGTAATTTAACTAATATCTCTAATATCATTATTAGTATTTCTCAACTCCATATTTCACAATATCTAGATTATTGTATTCAAGAAAGGAAAATATTTATCCAATCAAATTAATCCCTTACATGAAAGTGATATTTTTGTTGAGGAAAATAATGGAGAAATGGTGTTAGTAACTCAAGTACAGGTCCCTAATGATAATAATCACTCTGAGAATAGAGAGACATTTATTTTTATTTGTTCCACTATACCCAAATATTTTTGCTGATAGAATTTTTTTGATAATGAGTTAATAGTTCCTCTTCACATATATTGTTTTTGCAAAATAGAGGGACTATCATAATTCAAACATATTATAGATATTTAATGCATGATTAACAGAGTAATGAATCATTAATTGATAATTTTTTTGATAAATCTCATACATGTTCATCATCCTATTCTTTTGGTTCTGAATCAAAGGAAAATAGTCAAGGTAGTGATTTTGAAATCATTTATTATAGTGATTTGTAAAATGAAAATATTGAGGAACTTCACCCTCGATTGATGGTTATGTCAAGTACTTGTGTTTTCAATTCTCAATCTATATTTCAAGATGTAGGGTATCATTTTATTGATCATACTACAATTGAACATCATATTGATTCTTCTCATAATGATTTCAAATTTTAGAAAATAAAGTCCATCCCTATCTATGATTCTCATGATATCACTCAAGTTCCTATTTCCTATCATGAACTTGGACCTGCTACACAAGTAGATTCTATTGTTAATTTTGATTACATTATTTTAGCTACTGCTTGTGCAAAAGAAATTCTTGTAAATAAATCTCATCCATCTTGTAACATTATTCTACATAATACTAATATTTTCTATCTTTTTAGATCTCCTCCAATATTTATTGAATATGCATCCTTAATTTCATGGTCCAATAGATATATGGTTGGAGAATTGGTTACAGGATAATTTTCTTGTAAATAAAGTTTTATGCTTTGTTTTATTAGGTTTTTTTTTTCGTAAATAAAAGTGGATCCTTATATTAATACCAACTGAAAGCTTACAAAACATGTTTCCTACCAGCATTCACAAAAATTCTAGCAACAACAGGTGTAACTGTTGATGACCTTTTTACATTGCTTTTCATGGTTTTCCCCATAATACATTTCATGATCAAGCACCCAACATTATCCCCCATGCGAGTCGGGGCTCTGCACACCCGACTCTCCTCCCTTCGAACTTTTGGGTCCAGTAATTTTGAAAGGGGTCTAGTGCATGCTAGCTCCTCCCTTATCCTCCATCCATAACACCCTTCGCAATGACCTAGGGAAAACTCTTTTGAGCATGTCGGGATTTCACAAGTCGGGAGTTCCCTATGCAAGTCACCATTTCCATCACAACCCTTGAAATGTCGATGCTTTAGATCTGACGGTTAAGATCCTTCCTCGATCAATGGTCCTGACTGAGTCAGGGTTTTGTGTATTGTGACTTTCAGGTAGTTGGTTCCTCCACACTCTTGATTCCTACAATGCCAAAAATATCCTAGACGCTCAGTGGTCCAGATCACTTCCTTATACATGACTGTGATATTTTCTCAATTTCGCGTATCGCGATTACTTGCAAGTCTGTCCTTTGACTTCTTCAAGTCACGAGTCGGGGAAATACTAATTGGCTGCCACACTGATCCAAATTATTTTCGGCATGAAATGAGAGCGGAGATATAATAAAGAAATGCATAGAGCTATTGCAGATATTCAATAATATAACATAAATGTATCAGAGATGCAACCATAAACATAGATATATAGTAATACACGATTTCCATTAATCAAAGAAATGTACAGAGACTATAAAAATACAGAGTGAAAGACTCGCTAGAATGGTGGTAGCTTATCTCTGAGA
>SNQJ01S0075957.1:9215-36890 GCA_010110895.2 Picea sitchensis | reverse complement strand
TCGAAGGGCCCACAAAACCTGGGTGCCAACTTAGCACAGTTCCCGAGTTTTAGTGAAATTTTCCAGGCTTTGACTTTTAAGTAAACATGATTCCCCACTTGAAACTCCAAGTGTCTTATTTTCTGGTCCGCATAACTCTTCTTCTTGTCATGTTCCTCTTTTAAGTTTCATTATACCTCTCTTACCATATTCTCCATTTCTTGGAGCATCTCTGGTCCAACCATAAGTCTGTCAGTCGGGTTGTCCCAACTAATTGGAGTCGTACACTTTTTGTCATACAGTACCTCGAAGGGTCTTAGCTTAGCCAAAGTTTGGTACCCATTGGTATATGCAAATTCTACCAGGTGTAGATAGTCTTCACATTTGCTCGATTTTTTTCCTACATACATGCAGATCATATCTTCTACAATTTGGTTTGTCCTTTCGGTTTGTCCATCCGTTTGTGGATGATAGCCGTACTGAAATTCAAATTGGTATTTATCCCTGCAAACAATTCCTTCCAAAAAGAGGACATGAATTTTACGTCTCTATCTGAAGTCACCATTTTAGGAATACCATGCAGTCTAAAAATGTCTGTCATAAATATTTCAGAAATGTTTATAGCTTTAAAAGTAGACTTTACTAGAATAAAGTGTGCAGACTTACTAAGTTTATTGATTACAACCATGATAGAGTCATTTTTTTTCTGAGTTTTGGGAAAACCTGTAATAAAGTCCAACGATATGGTCTCCCATTTCCATTCTGGTACTGGTAATGGTTATAATAGGCCGGTTGGACGCTGGTGTTCGGCCTTTACCTGCTGACAATATTGGCACCTAGCTAAGTATTCTTTTGTTTCACCATTCATATTAGGCCAATAGAATAATTTATTGAGTGTTGTTATCGTTTTCTGGTATCTTGGATGACCAAAATATGGTTTCTTATGCACTTCATCAAGAACTGTTATATTCAACTCTGTTGAATCGGGTATATAAAGTCTTTTTTTAAATCGTAGTAACCCATTTTTATCGATACTCAGGTCCGGTTTGTATGAGTTTGTTGTAGTGTCTTGTAATTCTACCACTAAATTAGTGTAATTTTTGTCATTAATACCTACCGTCCTTATTCTCTGTTCCAGATCACTTTCTGCCCTACTGACGTTTATCTCAAATATCCTGTGGACTCTTCTTCTTAAACAATCTGCTACCTTATTTTCCTTACATTTGTAATGTCTTACCTCAAATTCGAATTCGCTCAAAAAGGCTAGCCACCTTGCTTACCTTACATTAATATCTGGTTGGTTAAACATATATTTCACCCCGCTATTATCTATCAATAGTAGAAACTTTCTACCCATTATGTAGTGTCGCCACATTTTAAGGCATGTATTACTCCTGCCAATTCTAAATCATGAGTGACGTAGTTTCACTCATGTTCCTTTAACTTTTGGGACTCATAGAAAATAACGTGTCTTTCTTGAGTTAGGACACCACCAAGTCCATCTTTACTTGCGTCGACACAGACCGTAAAGTCTTTATCTAGGTATTATACCTTTAAAATGGGTGCGGTCGTTAATAATTCCTTCAACTTATTAAAACTATCTTGGCACTTTTGCGACCAGTTAAACTTGGTCCCTTTCTTTTGTAACAATGTGATGGCGTAGGCTATTTTGGAAAACCCCTCTATAAATCTATGATAATATCCGGTGATTCCCATGAATGAATGAATGTCCACTACATCCTTTGGTACTGGCCATTCCATAATGGCTCTTACTTTCTCAGGGTCGACTACAATGCCCTCTATAGAAATTACATGTCCTAGGTATTGTATCTTCTTCTGATAAAAATTGCACTTATCGAATTTAGCATACAGTTGGTTCTTCCTCAAAGTTTGCAGGACGATTATTAAGTGTTCTTTGTGTTCTTCTTCTATTTTTTAATATACCAGAATATCGTCAATAAAAACCAGCACGAATTTGTCCAAGTATTGACTAAAAATACTATTCACTAAGCACATGAATGTGGTTGGCGCGCTACTGAGTCTGAAAGGTATAACCACAAATTCGTAATGTCCATATCTTGTTCGAAAAGTTGTCTTTATTATGTCCTCATCTTTTATCCTAAATTAATGATATCCATATCACAAATCAAACTTCGAAAAGATCTTTGCCCCACCTACTTGGTCGAACAGATCGTTTATCCTAGGTAAGGGGTACTTGTTTTTAATAGTCACTTTGTTTAATTTTATATAATCGATACATAGTCTTAGAGTACCGTCTTTCTTCTTCACAAAGAGGATGGGTGCTCCCCAAGGTGAAACACTCAGTCTGATATACTCTTTGTCCAATAACTCCTGCAGTTGTATTTTCAATTCTGTCAATTTTGGTAAACTCATTCGGTAAAGTGTTTTAGAGATAGGGGTTGAACTAGGTAGTAGGTCTATGGAGTAGTATTTTTCTCTTCTACGAGGTAAGTCAGGTATTTCATCAACAAATACATCTCTGAAATCACGTAAAACAACAAAGTCTTCCAAGTTAGGTTTGTCTTTCTTTTCTAACAGGTTTGTTACTTGGATGGCATAAACTTGACATCCCTTTCTCATACATTTCTTGAATTGCATCGTTGAAACTTGTCTAACTGATACAGGTTTTGGTATACCTCGGGTTGTTCTAGTAGTGTCATAATCATCTTTATAGTTAAGTGTCTTTGTATAACAATCGAGTACTGCCTTGTGCTTTTCCAGCCATTCCATTCTGATAATCATATCATAAGATCCTAGTGGTAGGATGTTTAGATTTGTTCGTATGTTTTGACCATATAAGATGAACTCAAAATAAAAAATAAATTCAACTACTTTCCTTTTAGTTCCAGTAGCTAGTTGTATCAGCCATGATTTTGTGTGCTTTAGCTTCTTAAGTTTATTTGACTCTACTACACCAGGAGTAATATAACTTAACGTAGCTCCAGGGTCAATTAAAACAGAAATTCGAGTTTTATTGATTTTACCTTCGATTTCTACCACAGAGGACTGGTGGTCATCTTGTCAACCATCTATGGCTGCATTTATCCGATGCAACCTTCTTCCCACATCACCCACCGTCGAGGCTTCCTACAAGTTATGAACAACAATTATGTTTAATGAAATTAAATGTGGGCAGTTCCTCCTTAGGTGAGGTTCTCCACATTCCCATCACTTTGAAGATTCGCGGGGCTGTCCCCAAACTTCTTCATTCCCAGAATTACCATTTTACCGTTGCCTTGTGTATTCGTATGGTTGGAGTGAAAATATTTTCTCAGAAATATTTTTGCTGCATTCTGATAAGGAGTTGGCTGGTATCCCTTCTTGCGCTGGTTCATTCGATCTTGTTTCTTATCCTTCCAGGCTTTGGGAGACTCTACCCGTTGTTTTTACTTGTCGTAGCACATTCGTGCTTTCCTGAATACTTCACTCAAGTACTTGGGGTTGTCGAACTCAATTCTATCCCTGTAGGATTGTGGTAAACAACTTAAGAATCACTGGATTTTCACCTTATCCTCCCGAATGTAAGGTATGAACCTTAGTAATTCCAGGAATTTATTTATAAGGTCCTCCATTTTCATCTGTCCAATTCTTAACTCATAAATTATTTTTTTTTTCCTTTCATAGTATCTTTCAGATAGGTATTGTTTCTTGAAATATTTCTTAAAGTCAAACCATTCCATATGTTTCTCCTTTAGGCCCTTGGCCAATTTCAGGTCCTGCCACCAAATATGAGCCTTCCATTTCAGATTGCATATGGCCATTCTGACCTTCATATTGTTGAAGTAGTTATATGTCTGGAAGTTTTTTTTGATGTCCAATAACCATGCCTCATCTTCTTCTCCTGTTCTGGATTCTCCATCAAAGGTAGCTAGTTTAATTTTCTTGAATTCTCCTTGAAGGTGGTCTACTGGTTTTCTCTTTCTGTCTGTTTTTGTTTTGTCCTCAGCTGAAGGTGTACCTTCAGACAAAATGTATCATTTTTCTGTTTCAGGTCCAAAGTTCTTGGAATCCCTCTTGCTAACTTATTCGTCATTATTATCATCCTTTTGGATTTTCTTTATCACTATACTGTGCAACAAGACTTCATTTATTCCCTATTGTGCCTGTTGAGCTTTCTTTAGTTTTTCATTGTCGGCTTTGAAAATCTGTAGTTCGATGATGAGATTCCTCATTCTTTCCAGTACTTCAATAGGTGAGCTTCCATCACTATTTTGTCTCTAATTTTTAGGAAGTCTTTGTTCAAGTTTCCATCGATTCTGATTTCCCCGTCATCCTGTGCTGCCATGATTAACACAAAACAAAAAAGGGTTTATGTTTGTAACAATAAAGGTTCATTAGTTTTGCAAAAGTAAAAATATATGCCAAGAATTTAATTTGGCCCTATTCAAGGCCCAGTATTGTAAACTTTTCTCTAATACCATATGTAATGATCCTCATATTTACGACAATTTTTTTTTTGTTTAAACAGTTTCTTGGTGGAAAAAGGGTTCTTGTCATGCAACTCTGTTATCGATTGGTTAGGAAATTATGTAATAAAACTTTACTTTAAAGTTCTATTATAAATTCCTTGATACAAACTCTTAGTTCTCTACATACCACAAGATTTCCTATTTGTGACATGCGTAGAAGGTTATGAGGAAAGGTTTCCCAGATTATTGGTAAACCCCCTTACATATACCTATAGGCTACGCATATAAGACTAGTTTCATAGTACACGATGTAAATCATTTTTAAAATAACACAAGACTTCAAGTTTGTGCACATATCCACCTATGGTGTTATGGAATGAAGCCTTAATTAGTTCTTAATCATAATAGACATGGGGGTCGGGTTTTCTCTTACACCAGACACCTAACCTAACTACCAAGTCTTGGTTATTTTGTAGTTCTTTAGAATCAGTGGTTGATTGAATAAAAGTACAAGATCCAAAGGCCAGTGGGATGTTGATAGCTAGGATCTAAATGTTGTCTCGGATTTACACAGAGGGTGAAAAAATGGTTTAACTTGAGTCATGATGGTGTCCCATCGAAACCTTATTTAATTGGACGAGATGGATTACTTTCATAAAATTTAAATTTTTGTAACTTCATTTAAGGCCGTCCTATGAATCCCTTTGTAGTTACTGGCTCCATACCCAAGGTGTCATATTCACTCTACCATTGTCACATGGAAATCCGTCCTACATTTACTACGATGCGACAAGGCGCCGCTTAGGGTTAGAATAGTTTTACCGTTTTGTCATTCCTGAGTTTTGAAAAAGAGGTTTTGCATACCCCAATTTCAGAGGCGAAGACTGTTGTGAGTGAAGGCGGTTGCTCTAGGGTGTAACTATCGGTGCAACCCTATGCCTTGGTAAGTTCTTTAAACACAATACCGAGATAGATAAACAACAAGGAGATGTAAATATTCAGAAATAATGTTAGGTGTTCTATTGTTCCATCAGTTTCTGCAGTGTTTCCCTTTTGTCTGTTGTGTTCTTCCTCACGGCAATTTTTCTGCAAAACTTTCAAAAAATTTCCCCGTTGTCCTGGGAAAATGATTTTCTCCCTGGGATTGTCGATATCCATTCTTGGTTAGGCGTTTGGGATCCCTTTGTAGTAGCCACCAGATTCTTTCAGATTTAGTGTTGTTCGAAGCATATGCCTCTCCTCCAATAAGTGATGACCCTTGGTTTTTTCTCTCTATTTTTATTTTATAAAAGTTTCACAGTGAAAAGGCTAAGTCGTAGTATGTATACCATCTTGTTTTCATTATTATTATTATCATTCTTCCTCAAATAATCTTTCGGAGATAGGTTGGTTCTGTTTATAGTTAAAATATGTCGCCTCTTTCTGTTTGGTAGGTAATATGTTATATTTATTTTATTTATCTCCCCTGAAATGGATGGAGTCACCATCCTGTAGATTTACCAAACCATTGGTTGGTCCTTCGATTACCATTGTCAGCTCTCGTTTCCGTGATACCTTGAATAATTTTACTAGGAGTCCTGTAGCATAAAATTTATGTGTGCATCATGAAGCCATGTCATCTTGATGGGCAGTGATTTATTTCCTTCCTTTGAACACCATAGCACGATGACTCTGCTCTTACTGTTTATTTTGTATATTTATTTGTTAGAGTTTTATTTCAGAATTGATTTAGACTTAACTCTTTAATCGTGTCGATATGCTGTGTGAAAAGTCTATATTATCACTTTGTTTTCCTCTTATGGAAAAGTTTATACTGTTTTCAAGTTAAGGGTTTCGTTATAAAACTTTTTATTGTCACTAATGATGGGCCTTGTTGTTCCGAGGACCCATCGGAGATGGTACTACGTACTCCTCCCTTGGCCCGAACATCTAAACATATAGCAGGAAATGGGGAAAGGATTTGAACCCATGCATTAACAATATAAGTATCTTCCTGAAAGGGAAACATCGGTTTAAATTTTATAGTCTTATTGCAATCTACTTTTCTTGGATACTTATTTCTGGAATAAAGACTAATGTTTACCAGATTTGATTACTTGCAGGGTCTCCATCCATACAAGTCTCAGATACCCATCACTTCCTCCTGTGCAAAATGTATTCGAGTTTCAAACCTCTCACACCTCGGCTAACTCTATAGGTTCTACCATCATCTAAGGAGATCATGATTCAACTAGCTCTATTGTAACTAGTGTTGTGTCTACTGTAACACCTATTGGAGTAAGACCTTGGGGTCATTCTTCCATTAATGGCATAACATCAATTCCTGTATAAGTACTGAGTCTGTAAATAATTAAAGAGTCTGGCCAACTATGTAATATACTTCTTTTCTTTAATTATTGAAAGACAACCCTATTTGAATTCACTTGAAAAGTTTATCTGTGTCAAAGTAATTTTGTCCTTTAAATTAGAACACTGTACTCATTATTCATGCAACTCGACTTTATTCTATACCATTGGTCTATCCCGTCATAGAAAGGAAAGAGTTTTCCATAGTTTAACAATGGATTTACTCGTATCTTTTGGCCTATTGTATTTGATTTAAATTGAATGAAGTATATCGGTTGTTTCTTTAACTAGAGTATCCCAACTCTTATGCAATTGAATTGTAGTTATGGTTGTGTGTTTGTCAAAGATTTAGCATATTCAAAGTATCGGAGAAATTTCTTATGAATACATACATTCATATAGTTATATATATGTATTTGTTTATGTAGACATTAGATTATGTATTTCATTATCATGAAAACCAATAGTAATTAGATCTATACTTATTACATATCTATCATAGAATTTTATTGACTCAGAGTGGCTTAAATATACACGAAGTGGCAGATAGCATCCAGATTGCATTTATGAACCTGAATTTGCACTTGTCGAAAATACTTACTTCATATATATATATACTAGTTTCAATATGTTCATGCCGAGATGTTTTGCACCAGAAATTTTTATGTACAGGAAATACCTCTATTATAATGGAAATCCAATTACAAAACAAAAGTTACTTCCAGAATTTAATCACACAAATCCATTTGATTATTCTAGGAGGAAATCAAATAATTTCTAACTTTCGTACAAATTCTAATTCAATCATAAAGGGATGCCCAAGAAATGATTTATAAACTATTCTGTAGGAAAATGGACTGCACATATTCATATAATTGAGTAGTTTTCTCTCAGGTTATTGTATCCATATAGAATTTAATGATTACGCCACATCTATAACTAATTCCCTCCACCGATATATAAATAATTCAATTTAGATATAGATCAAAACATTACAGAAGATATACGGTCATTCAAAAAGATGCAATACACCAATTAGATGTAATCACTCAATTAGAGAAGGGAAGATTGCATATCTGAAATAGCTCGTAGGAAGACAAAAGCAATGACCACGTTCCTCCCAACCATAGAATAGGGCAGCCAAACTACTTTCCCGATTCACCCCCTAGCTTGACCATGAACCCATGAGGGAGAACTTGAAACCTCCTCCTTAGAAATGTCTTTCAATTTCAGCAGTCTCTTCTTGCCTCACACTCAAGCAGTAGTGCCCATAACAACAAGAAAACCAATAGTATCTTTCCCAACATACTTGGCAGCGTCTTGCCTCCTCACATATGCTATTTATCAAAACAATCCTTTTTGCCTAGGTCCTTTCCCTCTCTTGGGAATTTTCGAAGCTTTCTAAATCCTTGATTTTCAGGGGCTTCCAATGGCCAAATCCCTGATTTTCTACTTGTAACAATCAGTCATGAGGTAATTCCAACATGTTCCCCACTCATGGAGTCATGGTTAGTTGATTTTAACATGGTTGTTCCATTTGCCCTCCTGCAATAAATATAAAATATTTTGTTTTCATACAAGTGTCATTGTCAAATAGTTAGTTGGGTTAAATCATATCTCTGCCCAACAATCATAATAATTAATTACAATTTACCAAATTCGAAATTTGGAATTTCCATAAATGGAAAAAAAAATCGAAATTCGAATTTACCAAAAACGAAATAATTATTTTCTTAACAATTTTCGAATTCAAAGATAATTTATTTTTAGGGATGTCACAATTTCCAATTCTATATACAACCTCTTCGGAATAGTATTCATTGTATCTATAAATCGGTGTATCCATTTTGTTTATGGTACTTAACTCCATAAATTCTTGCACTTCTCAACATGACATGTTGGATTACTCTTTCATGTATACTTTTGTGCAATATTTTATCCCTCAGTACCAAACCTTACTTGCATTAGTCTTCTACACTATGACCATTCTTCCATTCCTTCTTTGTATGCATCCCACCATCTAGAGGGAGTTTATTTTAGAGCAACGTATAGTGCCAACATCCTTTGTTTTTCAGGTACCTGCAACTCAAATGTATTTACAAAAAACCTTATATCATTCAATACATGATACCTGGGTGGATCACATGGTTTTGTTCCAATCTAGTGCAAGGATTTGGTTATGCATGCACATTGTCTAGTTGACACTTCATGCATCCTCTGCTGACAATGCTATAGACCTTCCTCTGAATCGGATGCACACGAATTGATACTTCTCTAACTTAGTGCACCATTTGTAGTAGGGTTAAATAATCATCCATCAATGTAGTCATGTTATAAAAATTGTCAATGTCATTTACTCTTGCTGGCTCTATTTATCTATTTCCTTATGTTGGGTCCAATGGTGCGGTAACTTTAAACAATTTGAGTTCAAATATCATTTCCCTCTTATTCAAATTAATGATTTCCTGGTTATCAAATTCCCATTCAATTCCCATTAGTGTTTCGATATGGTTAACTATCATCCATGATCTCAATCACTTCAAAGTATGCCACACTGTGCACCCCATATATGTTCACATGTACTCTTGTAATCAACCAATCAATACTATTTTGTGCTAATTCACGAGCCTTAATTGAAGAGGAGACCATACTGGATTAGGTTTTCCCATCATATCCTAGGTCTGCTCAGGAAAAAAATTCACATCAATCCCCAAGTTCTAGATAACATTATCCACATCATATCCCCTAATTTTTGCACTAAATCTGAATTCCCCATTGGACCTGTTTTTGTGTAGTACCTAATTCACCACTCTTTCTGCAATGGGAGTTTCCCTTCCTTGTGTGCAGTGATCAATCATGCCATATACTTTATTCGATGTAGTTTCATCTTGCATTAGACCAACACAAGTTCTTAATAATTCTCTTATAGTTATTACCTTCCAAGTTGGTTTCTCTGGCACAACACGATCTCCGACATGAGGCGCAAATGATATTGATTCTCCCCAACCTTGTCCAATTATCTCTTTCTTTCCCTCTGATATGTCTCTTTTTCTTGCTGAGGATAAAAGGTTGGAATAGGTCCTACTAAATTCCTTACCTAATGGTTAGCCTACTTTCCTTCATTCATCACATCAGATCTTTTTCTATCTCCTTCGTGCATAACATATGTGTTATTCTAGGTTGTTGTTTAAATTTTTCGACGAATATTATTTGCATATTTTGATTTGGATTATGGTTTTGATTTCCTCTAGCCTACCATTTCACAGTTAGTTGAGGACAATATTTTGTCTCATAGGAAAGTGCTCTACAGTATGTGATTGTTGTACATGGATTCATATAGTTGTGTGATAAATGTCCTGGTTGATTACAATTGTAACATATAATCAATCCTCTTCCTCCCATAACAAAATTTCCTTTGCCTCAACCTATACCAAATTTTCCCCTGTTTCCTCGATTAAAATCCTCTTTTGTTATTATATTGCATACCACCCCCTTTTTTCGCAACATTCTCCTCCTAAATCTTGTACATATCTATAGTGTGCTCCCTCATCAAATCAAATGTGCAACAATCCTTCTCTTCATGTATGTCTGACTTGAAAAAATTACAAAAACATTTCATTGGTGTACTCTGATACTTTTGTAGTAATGGACAATTAGTTGGATGTTGGCCCCATTTCTTGCATATCTCACAAAACCCCCCTCCTGGTAATTGATTCAACACTCTAGTCACCAAATATTGCGCAAATGTTGGGAATTTTTCCTTGTGATGGCCTTTAGTACTACATTTGGTACACAAGACTTGTTCATGTTTCTCCTTCCCTTTTGCAATTTCTACCAGTTGAATCATCAAAGAAACCAACTATGTTTGAACTTGCTGCATACCTCCATTATCTCCTACAAGGGATGATTCTAATTTCAATGCAATTTCCAACACATTAGGTTGTGACAACCTTCTATTGAATCAATGGCCTACAAATGTGTGGTATAAGTCCTCCAATAAACCATTCTTGATTTTATTGATCAAGGATATGGAAATTAATCCTACCCATCAGATCCTTGAACCTTTGATCGAAGTCCCGTACTGACTATGTTTGCACCTGTTTAATCTCTTTTCATTTTGTAATGTAGTACGACTCATACTTCGTATTCTTGAACTCTTTCAACAATACGTTCCTTATATCTTCCAAAGTCTTGGATTGTCCAGTAGGTGTGGCACTCTTCAACGTCATGTACCATACTAATGCATGATCTTGAAATGTTGTTGCTAACTGTGAAATATTCATAGCCTCATCTTGAAAATTATTTGCAGCCCAAATTGTTTCGCAAACAAACAGATGTTGGTATGGGTCCTTTGACCCAACTCCCTAGAAATCAAGCAGTCTAAGGGTGTTTTCTAACCTTTCCATGTTTCTTTCGTATTTACTCCTCTTGGTGACGATAGTTGACTCTCACAATACACATTGATTCCACTACTCCGATTGTTACTACTATGTTATCCCATAGTAACTATAAGTTATTTTGATAAGTCTTCAACTTTTATCTCTGATTGTGGTGATGCACATGGGGTATTGTTTTTGAAACAAGATCTAGTGTGAGTAGGACATACTGACTCTTATTTTATAGGAGTGGACTGGGATTCCTCTTCCTCATCTCTTTTGTGTGGTATTTCCATGTTTTGGACTATTTCTCAAGGTTCTCTCCCCTCTCTCTCACTATGTGACTCTCCTTTTTTAGTCCTAGTCTTTCACCTCTTGTACCTCCTGCCTCCACACAATATTCCAAACTCGTCTTCTTCTTTTGGTATACCCTCTTCAGTCCTCTGCAACCTCATTCCATCCCTTCCTTCTTCATAGCTTCCTTCATTCTCTCATGTTTTAAGTCTATCCTCTTCTCGTACCCCAGTTCCCCTATGTGAATGAAGCCTCTTAGTAGTCAGATTCCATCGTCATCCTGAAATTTTCACACAATATTATTTTTATCCACTTACCTAATGATTTCATGAACCTTCTGCGCAAAACTTTGAAAAAATCCCTTTACGCAACATTGTATGACTAGGTACAATCTATTGCAAATTCTATAATACAACCTCCTAATATATTTTCCAACTAGAAATTAACTGTGCAAGTAGTTGAATTACTTACAAAATTTATTTATCTTACCAAATCAGGAGTACAATTCCTCGGTGCTATAGTTCGGTACCTTCAAGTATTCTCCACTAATATTTCTAACCAATATGTCAAGATAGTTGGAAATTTTCGAAAGAAAATTTCATGCAGTTTTGTGTACACATACCTTTTCATCCATTGTTCATTACTCTTCTGAAGGTTTTTGTTCTTTTTTCAATCAAACTCTCATTCCTTCCTTTCCAAACATTCTGAGATCTCTTTCTTATTCGGCTTCCAAAACATTCCCTTAATCGCAAACCCCGAGTCCTAGCAATGGAACCCTTTGTTGGCGCTCCACGTGGTTTTAAGACCCCTGGTTCGAGTTATATTTGACCAAGAAAACCCTTCATACACTGGACCTTTCGACATCACCTACATGCATATGAAGTCTCATCCGAGGTATCTATTGGGATTGCAGGAAATGGGTTTTTGTGGTAGTGAGGGAATGGGAGGTGATTATTCTATTCATTCTTACTTCTTGGTTATGTGCACAATTTTCTCTATTTTTTGTTCATTAGCTACTTAGTGAGTTTAGATTCATATTACCATTATATTCCATATTTCAACTGTGACATCCCCCAAAAAATAAAGAAAATAAAAATATTTTTAGAATTTAAATTGTTGGAAATTTATTTCCATTTTTAGTAAATTCGAAATTGGAAATTTTTTGCCATTTATGGCAATTCCAAATTTCTAATTTATAATTCTAATAAATGATTTTGACTGTTGGGCAGAGATCTGATTTGTCCCAACTAGATATTGGACTATGACACTTGTATGAAAAACATAATATTTTATATTGATTGCAGGGGACAAAAGGGACAACCATGTTAAATTTAGTTGACCATGACTCCATGAGAGGGGAACATGTTGGTACTACCTCTAGGATGATTTTTACAAGTGTAAAATCAGTGAATTGGCCACTGGAAGCCCCTGAAAATCAAGGATTTAGAAAGATGCGAAAATTCCCAAAGGAGGAAAAAAGACCTAGGAAAATTGATAAATAAGCATATGTGAGGAGGTAGGACGCTACCAAGTATGCTGGAAAGGAAAGGTATTGATTTTTTTCCCTTGTTTTTATGAACACTGAATGGGTGTAAGGCAAGGTGGTGACTACTAGTTCGAAGGACATTATGGAAGAGGGGTTTCCAAGTTTTCCCTCATGGACCCATGGTCAGGCTAGGGGGTGAACCGTGCAAGTGATATTGGCTGTTTGGTTCTATGGTTGGGAGGAACCTGGTTGTTCCCTTTGTTTTTCCATGAGTTTAGTTCAGATATGCTACTCTAACCCCTACCTGTTCGAATGCTTTTATATCTATGGTACTGAACATGTTAAATCTGTAGTGAAGTGGTTCCTAGTATCTATTTTAATGATCATATAATTGTTGTGTGTTATTTCATGTACCAAATTTCAATATCTTTGTCTATGTGGGGTGAATTGGTTATGGATATAGTGAAATCCTCAAGTTAGCATGCATCCAAAAACATAGACAAACTTTGTTCTATGACTACAGTCTACAACTACCTTCAAATTAAATCTATTGAACAAAAGAAAATTGATTTGCTTGCATAGTGTATTTGTAGCCAAGTGTACCTTTTCCTATGGCGAAATTATATCTCCTGTAGATGACTATAGTATACAATGAACCTTCAATAATAAGTATACAAGTACAAACTATAAGTAAATATACCCTGCAACCCTAAGATTATATTCGACATGCATTCAGACCTATATAGGTATAATATGAACATAGACATAGTATATAATGGGTAATTTTTATAAACGATATAGTGACGCTGAAGTAAACTCACTATAAAATAGAGTGGGATATATATATATATATATATATATATATATATATATAAACTTATACTAAGGAAAATAATCAACAAAATCCACAAATCAAATATAGAAGAGTTAGACATAGGTACTATGGTATGGTTTTAATCCACAAATCCAAATATAGAAGAGTTGGAGCATAGGTACTATGGTATGGTTTAGTAGTATCGACGCAGGAACAAACTCACTTAATTCTGGTGGGGAGATCAACCAAATGCTTGATTAATGGCTGAAATAGGAACATAAGCTAAAATATAAATTGCATAGCGTAGCTACAGTGCAATATGTAATTCACGACAAGTTAGGGTATATGAAATAAACGAGTAAAGTAAAATGCATGCGAGAAAAAATTCATGAATGGGGAAAGCGAGGCTCAGGATAAAGTCCTACCATTACTATTTTGTTTTTATAACAAAAATAAGTGCCCGAACTTCAACAAAAAATCTTGGAAGTTTTGAATACAAGCGCACAGTACTAGTGGGAACCAACCTCCCTTAAACATAGTACTTTTGTGCTAGTTGTAGGTTCATTACCATACATGGTTAAATCATATCGAGACGACTATGTAATTCATTCTGGGAAATTAACTAGAACAATTCAAGAAAAGAATACAACTCTATTTTGACAAACCGAACTTTCGAAAAATTTAGAAGAGAATGTTAAACATAGAAACATCAGTTCTGAATCCTATTACTTCAACAATATCCACATCAAATAAAAACCCAATACATTGTTCATAATAATTTAAGTAAATGGATGTCTCGATATCACGAATCCAACCAAGCACAAGCTTGGTGTACTTTTGATGTACCAGTCATTAATACAAATTAGGGTGTACCCTTAAATACAACTAATATAGAACTGGAAAATGAAAGATCTTCATAGTATTAAGAACGAGACGAAGCCTTGATCATCGGTGCTAGTAACTCGTAATAACTTAGATAGAGGGCCTTTGTAGTTGGAACTCGAGTACCTCTTGGAAGAGTGAAGAGGGCATTCCCCTTCCATGGCGTGATCACACCCTGCACAAAAAATGTATACGACAAACAATAACATAACCATTTAAAAAAGAACAGAACGAAATGAGAAAGGAACTTAATTGTAATAGCAGATTTTATATCCTTCGCAATTTGCACCAAACCATGTGCTCCTAGACCGAGGAGGGAAGAGGAGCTCATGGCTCCCTGATGGGTACCCTCACATAATAAAGGGGCCCATCATTAGTGACGAATACCAGCTTTTAACCCAACGAAATCATAAATAGGGATAACATGCATATAATGAGCGTAAAGCAATAGTAAACATCAATCCATTGTAACAGTCTAAATATAAATAGAAAGGATTAAACCACCTTTGGACTTTAGGATGACACCTATAATCGGTATAATAATAACAATGAATTTAAGGTTTAAACACATAACTTCTTTTTAAGATCCACACTATACCAAGAGGTCTATTACACACAGGAAAGGTCGGTTATATACTCTGTCAACTAGGAATTAACCGACGAAGGAATCCATACCCAATACGAAAGTTTAGTTAAGAAAATAAATAAATAGAATATCTCGGATGCACGTTTTCAACAGACACCAGGATAAGACCTTCCACAAGAGAAAGATGGCTCGGTCTCGACAGGAAAGCCAGTACAGAGAGAGGATAAACTGCGAGAACCCTAAACCCTACTTGAGCACCCCCGATTTCCCTTTTTCTATATTAACACCGATATAAAACAAGAATGTTACCAAGGATCTTTATGTGAACTGGAGTTACAGAAAACTACTCGATGAGACAGAAAGACCCGAATGCAAAATGACAGCCAAGTTGACTTACCGCATATAGGGTTGTATGTTGAGGAGTCTGCTGCCAAGAGCTATTCCACCTGGAACAAGGTCTGATTTCACAGAAGCATGACCACATTGCTAATATGGGAAAATAAACAGAGTTTAGTCTAGAGCGTTCCATTTTTCCTTCACCAAGCCAAGACCGGAATGAATGAAAGCTATGGGATACCCTTTGTATGAAGTAATGGAGGATGAGTCGGAATCGTACATGGCCACATGAACAAATGGTAAGTGCTGACATTTCATTGGGCACGCCAGTCGAACTTTGTAATGATTAGACTAATCTCAAAGTGCCATAAATATTGCAGACATGCCTTTAAGATGAGAGGGTTCCAACCTGATGTGTTTTCTCAGAGAATTAATGGTGAGGAACTCGGATGGCCTACGTAGGGTTAATTCTTTTATCACCTGGTTACATCAGTTATACGTTGAATCCCAACTACCTTTAATTTAACCATATCCTACCCAAGGTTTAGCCTCTTGCGCTTATGATTTTGTATAGTTTAGTGTTCGAATTTTACCCCAAAAGGGTTTGTTTAAAAATATGTCGAATGGTGTTAACTTCTTCTCATAGACCCTGTAATAATATTTATACAAGGTCATTTATCATAAGGCTTCACATCTATGACCATTGGTTTTATAGAATAGTTTGTTCTACGTAGTTATACCCCTTAACATAAAGTGGGTTTTGGAAACAAAACGGTGGGTGTTACCAAGTTGCAAATAAAAAAAACAAGGTATCCCTAGCTATGTACCTATGATCGCATATATAACTGAGTACCGGAATAGGAAGAGGTTACAATATGATAAAATCGGTTAGAGACGTAAAGGCAAAGGACTGTTGTACATCAAGGTTGATGAATGACTGAAACTTTAAAGACACAGTATCAACTCAAAGTACCCAATAAGAAGAATAATTAAAAATATATATATATATTTACATGTAAATTTTGAGGTACATTACATATGGTATTAGAGAAAAAAGGCGATAACACTGGACCTGAATAGGGCTACAATAGCTTCTTATTATAGATATAAATATATTTCGATTTATGTAAAACTAACAAAAAATCTTATGGTTACAAACAAAAAGCTATTTCTGTTTTGTGTTAATTATGGCAGCTCATGACGATGCAGAAATCAGAATGGGAGAAAACTCGCAGCAGGGACCCCCTGGAGATCCAAGACAGAACAGTGATGGAAGTTCACCCACAGAAGTGTTAGAAACAATGAGGAACCTTATTGTTGAATTACACATTTTCAAAGCGGACAATGAAAAATTGAAAAAAACACAACAGGAACAACAAGAGATAAATGAAGTCCTACTACACAGTATAGTGACCAAGAAAAGCCTAAAAGATGATAACCATGAGGAAGAAGTCAGCAAAAGGGCTTCCAAGAACTCAGGGCTAGAAACAGGAAAAGGAGATAGTTCGTCGGAAGGAACACCTTCAGCTGAAGAAAAAACTAAATCTGACAGAAAAAGAAAACAAGTAGACCACCTCGAAGGAGAATTTAAAAATAGTAAACAAGCTACCTTTGATGGAGAATCCAAGACAGGAGAGGAAGTTGAAGCATGGTTGTTGGACATCAAAAAATACTTCCAGATCTACAACTATTCCAACAACATGAAGGTTAGAATGGCCATCTATAATCTAAAAGGGAAGGCCAACATTTGGTGGCAGAAACTTAAATTGGCCAAGGGCCTAAAGGAAAAACAGTTGGAATGGTCTAGCTTTAAGAAGTATTTCAAGAAACAATACCTTTTGAAAAGTTACTATGAAAGAAAGACAAAATAGTTCTATGAGTTACGACTTGGACAGATGACAATGGAGGACCTTATAAATAAATTTTTACAATTGTTAAGGTTCGTAGCATACATCCGAGAGGATAAAGTAAAAATTCAATGTTTTCTAAGTTGCCTACCATAGTCCTACAAGGACAGAATTGAATTTGACAACCCCAAATCCTTGACTGAAGTATTTAGGAAAGCCTGAATGTTCTACGATCAGTACAAATAGTGGGTAGAGTTTCCCAAAGCATGGAAGGATAAGAAACAAGAGAGAATGAACTAGCGGAAGAAGGGGTACCGACCAACTCCTCATCGGAATACAAAAAAAAGTTTTCTGAGAAAGGACTTTCACTCCAATCATCCAATTACGCAAGTTAGTAGTAAACCAGTAAACCTGGGAATGAAGAAGTTTGGAGACAATCCCCGTGAGCCATTAAAGTGTTGGTAATGCATAGAGCCTCATCTAAGGAGGAACTGCCCGCATTTGAGTTCAACAAATAGAACTGTTGTTCATAATCTCCAGGAAGCCTCGACAGTGGGATATGTGGGCATAATCCTACATCGGATAAATGTAGCCATAGATGGTTAACAAGATGACCACCAGTCCTCGGTGGTATAAATTGAAGGTAAAATCAATGACACTCGAATTTCTGTTTTAATTGACCCTGGAGCTACGTTAAGTTATATTACACCTGTTGTGGCCGAGTCAAAGAAACTTAAGAAACTGAAGCATGCGAAATCATGGCTTGTACAATTAGTGACTGGTACTAAAAGAAAGGTAGCGGAGTTTGTTCCAGATTTTGAGTTTAGCTAAGACGGTCAAATTATAAATACCGATTTGAAAATCCTACCACTAGGATCTTATGATATGATTATTGGGATGGACTGATTGGAACGACACAAAGAAATATTAAATTTCTATACAAATATGCTTAGCTATAAGGATGATTCTGATACTACCAGGACAACCCAAGGTATACCAAAATCGGTATCAGTCAGACAAATTTCAGCAATGCAACTAAAGAAATGTATGAGAAAGGGATGTCAAGTTTATGCCATCCAAGTGACGAATCTAGAAGAAAAGGAGGATAAGCCAAAGTTGGAAGACTTTGCTATCCTACGTGATTTCAGAGACATGTTTGTGGATGAGATACCAGAATTACCCCCTATAAGGGAAATAGACTTCTCCATAGACCTGTTACCCGGTTCTGCCCCTATCTCAAAGGTCCCTTACTGGATGAGTCTACCAGAACTAACAGAATTAAAAATACAATTACAGGAATTTTTGGACAAAGAGTACATCAGACCGAGCATCTCATCTTAGGGAGCACCAGTCCTCTTTGTGAAAAAGAAGGATGGTACTCTAAGATTATGTATCGATTATAGACAACTGAACAAAATGACTATTAAGAATAAATACCCCTTACCAAGGATAGATGATCAGTTCGATCGAGTGGTGGGGGGAAATATCTTTTCAAAACTTGATTTACGATCCGGTTATCATCAAGTTCGGATAAAAAATGAGGACATAAACAAAACAAAATTTCGGACAAGATTCGGACATTACGAGTTTGTAGTCATACCTTTCGGACTCACTAATGCCCTAGCCACGTTTATGTGCCTAATGAACAGTATTTTCAGTGAGTACTTGGACAAGTTCATGGTAGTATTCATCAACGATATCCTAGTCTATTCAAAGATGGAGGAGGAACACGAGGAACACTTAACAATAGTGCTACAAATGTTAAGGGAGCACAATTTGTATGCCAATTTCGACAAGTGTGACTTCTATCAGAAAAAAATACAATATCTTGGACATGTAATTTCAGCAGAGGGCATTTCCGTAGACCCAGAAAAGACGAAAGCCATTATGGAATGGCTGGTTCCTAAAGATGTAGCGTATATACGGTCGTTCATGGGAATCACAGGATATTACCACCGGTTTATAGAAGGGTTTTCAAAGATAGCCTACCCTATCACATCATTACAAAAGAAATGAACGAAGTTTAACTGGTCAGAGAAGTGTCAAGACAACTTCAACAAACTCAAGGAATTATTGACAACGACATCCATATTGAAAGTAGTAGACCTAGATAAAGACTTCACTGTATGTGTTGATGGAACTAAAGAAGGACTAGGTGGTGTCCTAACTCAGGAAGGACACATTATATTTTATGAGTCTCGGAAATTAAAAGAACATGAGCATAATTACGTCACTCATGACTTATAATTGGCAGTAGTAATACACGCTTTGAATATGTGGCGACACTACATAATGGGCAGAAGATTCCTATTATTAACGGACAATAGTGGGGTGAAATATTTGTTTAACCAACTAGATATCAACACAAGGTAGGCAAGGTGGTTAGCTTTCTTGAGCGAATTCGACTTCGAGGTCAAACATGTCAAGGGCAAGGAAAATAAAGTAGTAGACAATTTAAGTAGAAGAATCCATGGGGTATTTGAGATGAATACTAGCAGGGCAGAAAATGATCAGGAAGAAAGAATAAAGACGACAGGTATTGATGACGAAAACTATACTAAAATAATGGTAGAATTACCGAACAATACCACAAACTTAGATAAACCAGATCTAGGTATCGACGAGAAGGGACTGCTGCGATTTAAAAATAGACTTTACATACCAGATTCAATAGGGTTAAAATTAACAATCTTGGACGAAGTGCATAAGAAACCGTATTCTGGCCACCCAGGTTACCAGAAAATGATAACAACACTTAGGAAACTATTTTATTGGCCTAGTATGAAGGGCGAAACAACAGAATATTTGGCAAGGTGCCAATATTGTCAACAGGTCAAGGCCGAGCACCATCGTCCAGCCAGCCTATTATAGCCATTGCCAGTACCAGAATGGAAATGGGATACTATATCACTCGACTTTATAACAGGTTGGCCTAAAACTCCGAAACATAATGACTCTATCATGGTTGTAATCGATAAACTCAGTAAGTCTGCACACTTTATTCCTGTAAAGTCTACTTTCAAAGCAATAAACGTTGCTGAAATATTCATGAAATAAATCTTTAGACTGCATGGTATTCCTAAAATGGTGATTTCAGATAGAGACATAAAATTCACATCTGCCTTTTCGAAGGAATTGTTTGCAGGCCTCAATACCAACTTGAATTTCAGTACAAGTTATCATCCAAAAATGGATGGACAGACCGAAAGGACAAATCAAATCGTGGAGGATATGCTCCGCATGTATGTAAGAACAAAACCGAACAAGTGGGAAGACTATCTGCACTTGGTAGATTTTCCATATAACAATGGGTACCAAACTTCGGCTAAGTTAAGCCCTTTCGAAATTCTGTATGACAGAAAATGTACGACTCCAATTATCTAGGATAACTCGGCTGACAGACTCATGGTCGAACCAGAAATGCTCCAAGAAATGGAGAACATGGTTAGAAAGGTACAACATAACTCGAAAGAAGCATAGGACAGACATAAGAGTTATGCAGATCAAAAAAGAAGGCACCTAGAATTTCAAACAGGTGACCATGTTTATTTAAAAGTTAAAGCCTGAAAAATCTCGTTGAAGTTAGGGAACTGTGCTAAGTTGGCACCCAGGTTTTGTGGGCCCTTCGAGATACTAGCTCGAATTGGACCCGTAGCATACCATCTTGCACTTCCAGCTAATCTAAGATTTCATAATGTATTTCATGTTTCATTGCTGAAAAAGTATATTCATGACCCTACTCATATGATTGATTGGAACTTGGTGCAGGTGGAACCTGAAGGCGAGTTCAAGGTGTAACCCCTGCGCATTATGGAATAGAGATAAATATCACTTCGGAACAGATTCGTCGCTCACGTAAAGGTGCAATGGAAGAACTTTAGTCCTGAGGAGGCCACTTGGGAGTTGGAAGGAGATTTGCAGAAATCTCATCCAATACTGTTCCAGGAAAGGAATGAACACTGAGGACAGTGTTTTATTTAAGGGGGAAAGGATGTGACATCCCCCCAAAAATAAAGAAAATAAATATATTTTTAGAATTTAAATTGCTGGAAATTTATTTCCAGTTTTAGTAAATTCGAAATTGGAATTTTTTTTTCCATTTATGGAAATTCTGAATTTTGAATTTTATAATTGTAATAAATGATTTTGACTAGTGGGCAGAGATTTGATTTGTCCCAACTAGATATTGGACTATGACACTTGTATGAAAAACATAATATTTTATATTGATTGTAGGGTACAAAGGGGACAACCATGTTAAATTTAGTTGACCATGACTCCATGAGAGGGGAACATGTTGGAACTACCTCTAGGCTGATTTTTACAAGTGGAAAATCAGTGAATTGGCCACTAGAAGCCGCTGAAAATCAGGGATTTAGAAAGCTGCGAAAATTCCCAGAGGGAAAAAGACCTAGGCAAATTGATAAATAAGCATATGTGAGGAGGCATGATGCTGCCAAGTATGCTGGAAAGGAAAACTATTGATTTTTTTTCCCTTTCTATTATGAACACTGAATGGGTGCAAGGCAAGGTGGTGACTACCAGTTTGAACGACATTGCAGAAGAGGGGTTTCCAAGTTTTCCCTCATGGACTCATGGTCAGGCTAGGGATTGAATCGTGCAAGTGATCTTGCCTACTCGATTCTATGGTTGGGAGGAACATGGTTGTTCCCTTTGTTTTCCACGAGTTTAGTTCATATATGCTACTCTAACCCCTACCTGTTCGAATGCTTTTATATCTATAGTACTAAACATGTTAAATCTCTAGTGAAGTGGTTCCTAGTATCCGTTTTAATGATCATATAATTGTTGTGTGTTATTTTTTGTACCGAATTTCAATATCTCTGTCTCTGTGGGGTGAATTTGTTACAGATATAGTGAAATCCTTCAAGTTAGCATGCATCCAAGAACATAGACAAAGGTTGTTTGATGACTACAGTCTATAGCTACCTTCAAATTAAATTTGTTGAAGAAAAGGAAACTGATTTTCTTGCATAGTGTATTTGTAGCCAAGTGTACCTTTTCCTATGGAAAAATTATATTTTCTGTAAATGACTATAGTATACAGTGAACCTTCACTAATAAGTATACAAGTTCAAACTACAAGTAAATATACCCTGCAACCCTGAGATTATATTCGACATGCATGTAGACTTGTATAGGTATAATATGAGCAGAGACATATTATATAATGGGTAATCTTTATAAACAATACAGTGACGCTGAATTAAACCAACTATAAATAGAGTCAGGTAATATATATATATATATATATATATATATGTATGTATGTATAAACATACTCATAGGAAAATAATCCAGCAAAATCCACAGACCCCAATATAGAAGAGTTGGAGCATAGGTACTATGGTATGGTTTAGTAGTATCGACGTAGGAACAAACTAACTCAATTCTGGTGGGGAGATCGACCAAATTCTTTATTAATGGCTGAAATAGGAACATAAGCTAAAATATAAATTGCATAGCGTACCTACAATGTAATATGTAATTCACGACAAGTTAGGGTATATGATATGAACGAGTAAAGTAAAAAACATGAAAGAAAACAGTGATGAATGGGGAAAGAGAGGCCCGGGCTAAACTCCTACCATTACTATTTGTTTGTATAACAGAAATAAGTGCCAGAACTTCAACAAAAAAACTTGGAAGTTTTGAATACAAGCGCACAGTACCAGTGGGAACGAACCTCCCTTAAACACAGTACTTTTGTGCTAGCTGTAGGTTCATTACCATACATGGTTAAATCTTATCAGAATGACTGTGTAATTAATTCGGGGAAATTAACTACAACAATTCAAGAAAAGAATACAACTCTATTTTGACAAATGTAGAAGAGAATGTTAAACATAGAAACATCAATTTTGAATCCTGTTACTTCAATAATATCCACAACAAATAAAAACCCAATACATTGTTCATAATCATTTAAGGAAATGGATGTCTAGATATCATGAATCCAACCAAGCACAAGCTTGGCGTACTTTTGATGTACCGGTCATTAATACAAATTAGGGTGTACCCTAAAAAACAACTAATACATAACTGGAAAACGAAAGATCTTCACAGTATTAAGAATGAGATGTAGCCTTGATCATCGGTGCTAGTAACTCATAATAACTTAGACAGAGGGCATTTATAGTTGGAACCCGAGTACCTCTTGGAAGAGTGAAGAGGGCATTCCCCTTCCACGGCATGATCACAACCTGCACGAAATAAGGTGAAACATTAAAAATGTATCTGACAAACAATAACATAACCATTTAAAAAAGAACAGAACGAAATGAGAAAGGAACTTAACTGTAATAGCGGATTTTATATCCTTCTCCATTTGCACCAAACCATGTGCTCCAAGACCAAAGAGGGAAGAGGCGCTCGTGGCTCCTTGATGGGTACCCTCACATAATAAAGGGGCCCATCATTAGTGACGAATACCATCTTTTAACCCAAAGAAATCATAAACATGGATAACATGTGTATAATGAGCGTAAAGCAATAGTAAACATCAATCCATTGTAAAAGTCTAAATAAAATTAGAAAGGATTAAACCGCCTCTGGACTTTAGGACGACACCTATAATCGGTATAATAATACTAGTGAATTTAAGGTTTAAACAAAAAAATTATTTTTAAGATCCACATTATACCGAGAGGTCTATTACACATAGGAAAGGCAGGTTATATACTCTGTCAACTAGGAATTAACCGACGAAGGAAGCCATACCCAATACGAAAGTTCAGCTAAGAAATAAACAAATAGAATATCTCGGATGCACGTTTTCAACAAACACTGGGATAAGAGATTCCATAAGAGAAAGATGGCTTGGTCTTGACAGGAAAGCTAGTACAGAGAGAGGATAAACTGTGAGAACCCTAAACCATGATCAGGCACCCCCGATTTCCCTTTTGCTATATTAACACTGATATAAAACAAGAATGCTACCAAGGATATTTCTGTGAACTGGAGTTACAGAAAACTACTAGATGAGACAGAAAGACCCAAATGCAAAATGACAGCCAATTCGACTTACCACATATAGGGTTGTCCATCAAGGAGTCTGTTGCCAAGAGCTCTTGCACCTGGAACAAGGTCCAATTTCACAGAAGCATGACCACTTTGCTAAGACGAGAAACTAAGAAGATTTTAGTCTGGAGCATTACATTTTTCCTACACCAAGCCAAGACTGGAATGAATGAAATATATGGGATACCCTTCGTATGGAGTAATGGAGGATGAGTAGGAATTGTACCTGGCCACGTGAACAAATGGTAAGTGTTGACATTTCATTGGGCACGCCGGTCGAACTCTGTAACGATTAGACTAATCTCAGAGTGCCATAAATGTTGTAGACAGGCCTTTAAGACGAGAGGGTTCCAACCTGATGTGTTTGCTGAGAGAATTATTGGCGAGGAACCCGGATGGCTTACGTAGGGCTAATTCTTTTATCACCTAGTTACACCGGTTATACATTGAATCCCAACTACCTTTAATTTAACCATATCCTACCCAAGGTTTATCCTCTCACGCTTATGCTTTTGTATAGTTTAGTGTTCGAATGTTACCCCAAAAGGGTTTGTTTAAAAATATGCCGAATGGTGTTAACTTCTTCTCATAGACCCTGTAATAATATTTATACAAGGTCATTTATCATAAGGCTTCACATCTATGACCATTGGTTTTATAGAATAGTTGGTTCTAAGTAGTTATACCCCTTAACATAAAGTGGGTTTTGGAAATGAAATGGTGGGTGTTACCAAGTTGAAAATAAAAAAAACAAGGTATCCCTAGCTATGTACCTATGATCACATATATAACTCACTACCGGAATAGGAAGAGGTGACAATATGATAAAATCGGTTAGAGACATAAAGGAAAAGGACTGTTGTACATCATGGTTGACGAATGACTGAAACTTTAAAGACACAGTATCAACTCAAAGTACCCAATAAGAAGAATAGTTAAAAAAACAAATTACATGTAAATTTTGAGGAACATTACATATGGTCTCAGAGAAAAAAGGTGACAACAATAGACCTGGATAGGGCCACAATAGTTGCTTAGTATAGATATAAATATATTTCGATTTATGTAAAACTAACAAAAAATCTTATGGTTACAAACAAAAAGCTATTTTTGTTTTGTGTTAATTATGACATCTAAGGATGATGCAGAAATTAGGATGGGAGAAAACCCACAGCAGGGACCCCCTGGAGATCCAAGATAGAACAATGATGGAAGTTCACCCATGGAAGTGTTAGAAACAATGAAGAACCTTATTGTTGAATTACAAATTTTCAAAGCGAGCAATGAAAAATTGAAAAAAGCACAACAGGAATAGCAAGAGATAAATGAAGTCCTTCTACGCAGTATAGTGACGAAGAAAATCCCAAAAGATGAGAACCAAAAAGAAGAAGTCAGCAAAAGGGCTTCCAAGAAATCAGGGCTAGAAACAGAAAAGGGAGATAGTTCGTCGGAAGGAACACCTTCAGCTGAAGAAAAAACTAAATCGGACAGAAAAATAAAACAAGTAGACCACCTCCAAAGAGAATTTAAAAAGAGTAAACCAACTACCTTTGATGGAGAATCCAAGATGGGAGAGGAAGCTAAAGAATGGCTATTAGACATAAAAAAATACTTCCAGATATACAATTATTCCAGCAACATGAAGGTCAGAATGGCCATCTACAATCTGAAAGGGAAGGCCAACATTTGGTGGCAGGACATGAAATTAGCCAAGGGCCTAAAAGAAAAACAGTTGGAATGGTCTGACTTTAAGAAGTATTTCAAGAAATAATACCTTTCGGAATGTTACTATGAAAGAAAGATAAAATAGTTCTACGAGTTACGAATTGGACAAATGACAATGGAGGACCTTATAAATAAATTTTTAGAACTGTTAAGGTTCGTACCGTACATCCGAGAGGACAAAGTAAAAATTCAACATTTTCTAAGTTTCCTACCACAGTCCTACAAGGACATAATTGAATTTGACAACCCCAAATCCTTGAGCGAAGTATTCAGGATAGATTCAATGTGCTACGATCAGTACAAACATCGGGTAGAGTTTCCTAAAGCATGGAAGGATAAGAAGCAAGAGCGAATGAACTAGCGGAAGAAGGGGTACCAGCCAGCTCCTCATCGGAATACATCAAAAAGTTTTCTGAGAAAGGACTTTCACTCCAACCATCCGAATACGTAAGGCAGTGGTAAAGCAGTAAACCTGTGAATGAAGAAGTTTGGAGACAATCCCCGCGAGTCATTAAAGTGTTGGGAATTCGGAGAGCCTCATCTAAGGAGGAACTGTCTGCATTTGAGATCAACAAATAGTATTGTTGTTCATAATCTGTAGGAAGCCTCTACAGTGGGAGATGTGGGCAGAAGCCTACATCGGATAAATGTAGCCATATATGGTCAACAAGCTGATCACAAGTCCTCGGTGGTATAAATTGAAGGTAAAGTCAATGACACTCGAATTTATGTTTTAATTGACCCTGGAGCTACGTTAAGTTATATTACACCAAGTGTGGTCGAGTCAAACAAACTTAATAAAATGAACCACATGAAATCATGGCTTGTACAATTAGGGACTAGTACTAAAAGAAAGGTAGCGAAGATTGTTCTGGATTTTGAGTTCATCTTAGATGGTCAAAGTATCAAGACCGATCTGAACATCCTACCACTAGGATATTACGATATGATTATTGGGATGGACTGGTTGCAATGACACAAAAAAATATTAAATTGCTATACAAAGATTCTTAGCTATAAGGATGATTATGATACTACCAGGACAACCCAAGGTATACCAAAACCGTTATCAATCAGAAAAATTTCAGCAATGCAACTAAAGAAATGTATGAGAAAGTGATGCCAATTTTATGCCATCCAAGTGACGAATCTAGCAGAAAAGGAGGATAAGCCAAAGTTGGAAGACTTTTCTATCCTACATGATTTCAGAAACATGTTTGTGGATGAGATACCAAAATTACTCCCTAGAAGGGAAATAGACTTCTCTATAGACCTATTACCTGGTTCTTCCCCTATATCAAAGGCGCCTTACCGGATGAGTCTACCAGAACTAACAAAATTAAAAATACAATTACAAGAATTGTTGTACAAAGAGTACATCTGACCGAGTGTCTCACCTTGGGGAGCACCAGTCCTCTTTGTGAAAAAGAAGGACAATACTCTAATATTATGTATCGATTATAGACAACTGAACAAAATGACTATTAAGAATAAATACCCCTTACTAAGGATAAATGATCTATTCGATCAAGT
>SNQJ01S0075956.1:0-15108 GCA_010110895.2 Picea sitchensis | reverse complement strand
TCTTCCCTCGGATATCGAGACTGAATCCTTGGGCCCACTGCAGTCTCAGGAGCCTCTTGCTCCTCATCCGACTCATCTCCAACTGTAGGATGTCCTCACACAACGTACAACCTATCAACCTGATCACCAATCAACTGTGGCTCAACCAGATTCGCTCCCTCTCTATAGATAAAGACATGTCCACCCTTGAACAATGTCGCACATCCAACGTCTCCCAAGGCTAACATCGAGAGCAGGTTAACCTTCAACCCTGGAACAAACAAAACTCCATCAACCACTAGGAGTTCTCCAAACTCAAGCTGGAATCTGACCCTTCCAACTCCACATACTGCTTGTGCCATCCCCCCTTCACTTTCAACTAGCCGGTTTGGACCTGTCTCTGTGATACTGAGGAATATACGCCATATTCCTCTCATATGACATGAGGCTCCACTATCAATGATCCATCTATTGTCACTCACAAATCTAGTACTCCCGACGCTTAACACGAGAGTAAACAATGAGAATTCCCTATCAAACTTGTTTGCAAATTCCTCTATTGTTGTTGTCGCCACTGCAACTAGCCCTTCCTTCTCCTTCTTCTTCTTCTTCCTCTCTGAAAACTGAGTTGCAAGGTGGCCATACTGGTTGTAGACGAAGCATCTGACTTTGCTCAAGTCTTTCTCGGAACTCCCCTGCTTCTTACTTTTGCTCTTTGTCGCAAGAGCCACATTCTCTTCTTCAGCTCCATCTCTCTTCTATCCACTGCTCTGAGATCCTTCCCGGTTCTCCTCCTAAGTGAAATTGTCCCACGGTCTGCTTCAATCTGGAAGGTGTTCTCGATCCACTACACACTTCACGAAGACTTCCCATTCCTTGGTGAAGCCTTTCAAGGCTATCCTCACCAACTCTAAATTTGAAATGACCTCCCCAACTGCAGCCAACTCATCTTTCACATGAGCTACCCGGGTAAGATAAGAAGCAACACTCTCACCCTTGGCCATCTAAGTATCATGTTGTTTGTCCTTTAAGGCCATCTTCCAGTTTTCATTCTTTGCCTCATACAATTTTTTCAGTGTCTCCCACATCTCATAAGTTGTCTTCTTCTCAGCTAAGTGTGGGATAAGTGAGTCCTTCACCCCATCCAAAATAAGCCTCTGAGCTTTGGCCTCCTTACCCTCATGAGTCATGAACATCCAAAGTAATAGGGTCTGTTGTGGGAACAACAACTATGGTGCTGACAAAGCACCATAGTTGGAAATAGTTGACATTCTGACCTTCCATTGCAAATAGTTGGAAATCCCATCCAACCGGTCCTCATACCTGATGCAAGCAGCGATCTCCCTATCAATTGTTCAATAGAAAACAAACAACCATGTTTCCCCCTTCAAATCCTTGCCAAAAATAGCATTGCTCACTGTAACTCGAAGCACCTGCTCTAATACCATGTAGAAAATCACTAACAAAAGCATACTAACCCCATAGGACTTTTGTCAAACACTTAGTAAACACAATTTTTTGCCTTAAATGAACTTTGAATGTAATACCCACATACAGCTATATCATAAGAAGAAACACACATTACAAGCAAGTATTGCAGCGGAAAATAACAATGAACAACAGTCACAAAACACATGTGCACACCCAAATTTTAGCAACCAGCCAGGGAAAACCCCAGTTTGGGGAAACCCGCCAAGAGAAATATTATTAGCAGCTTTAGGAAGAATTTAAAAGCTACAACAATCATACATGGCAGCAAGAGACAACTTACAGACACCCACAACAGTCCCACTTTTATGTCTAGAAAACCATGCCAACAAGGTTGTACTGTTGTACAACCCTCCTACAGAACAACACCTTGAAAATCATGCACACAGTCTGTTGTACGAACAAAACAGTACGACCCTCCTGCGGCAAAGAATACTCCAAAACAGCCTCGAAAAACGTGCTAGCAATATGCTTCAAATTTCGTGCATTTCTTCCTTGCTGTATGGAATGTACAAATCCATACAGTACGACCTTCAACAACAACAATACACTCGGCAAATTTTCACATAGAAAATTCTTCTTGGGAAATGTGCCCAAGCTCTCTTGAAATCAGTGCCAACTCTATTGCAAACAAATTCTTCCAAGCTCTCTCCAAATCTTTCATTTGCTTGTCTTGCACACTACCCTAGGCTTTCTCTTATAACTGAAAATGAATCTTCACCTTCCCCATCCCTAAATCCTGTTGATGATTACAGTTGCGTGAGACATCCTCCAGGACACAGACTGAGTGAGTCGGCCTGTGAGAGAGCCCATGAGTTGGTTGTGCCCATGAGATGGGTGTGTTGTTCCTCTCTGAGACGGAGATGGAACGATGTGTGCCCCTGTGTGGGGTGAGGAAGCCCATGAGATGGGTGTATAGTTCCTCTCTGAGACGAAGATGGAACATTGTGTGCCCCTGTGTGGGGGGTGAAGAAACCCATGAGATGGGTGTGTCGTTCTCTCTGAGACAGAGATGAAACGATGTGTACCCCTGTGAGGGGTGAAGGAGTCCATGTGATGGGTTTACTGTTCTCCTATGTACAGAGAGTTGAGATGATGTGATACTCCAGATGATTCTCCTCTGAGACTCAGTGAGATAGAGATCTGTTGAGTAGGACGTTCCTATAGCTGAGCACAGGTGGGCGTGATCCTAGTGGTTGAGCACTAGTGAGTGTGTATCCTGATGATTCTCCTGTGAGACGCAATGAGATAGAGATCTGTTGACTTGGACGTCCCTGTCGCTGAGCACAGGTGGACGTGCCCCTAGTGGCTAAGCACTAGTCGATGTGCGAGATCCCTTGCTATATTGTCTAGGAGTCAGACTTACCTGTAACCCTAATTGTGATGTACAGGTCGACCCCACCATAAAGTGAAAGATAATTAATGTAAAAGATAATTAATATTGTAATTATTAATTATATTCTAAGTTATTGAGGTCGGCCATGTTGTGCCAATAGACACCATTTTTTCTCTGTCCAGTCTAGTATAAATAAAGGTCATTTCCCCATTGAGGAAACATAACACACATGTGAGTTTGGCAATTTCAGCAAGCGCTTGTTGTAGGGCTGAAGTGTACACCTCTCTTGGGTGCTAGTCTTCTAGGTTTTGTGAGCACGCTTTTGTGTGCTAGGTTTATGGTGTGGGAGGTCTTTCTCTTGAAGAATATAGCAAAGGATTGGCTGGGTTTTCTTCCCTTGTTGAGAAGGGTTTCCCATGATACTTCTTGTGTACTTGTGCATGGTGTTTTCTTCTTGTGATCTTGGTTACTACAACAAATTGTTTATGGTGTAACTGCAATTGACTATGGTTCAAGTAAAATGCTAAAATTGGAATGAACTTCATGCTTGAGCCTAGCTTAATGAAAAATCAACAAATCTAATGGCCAAGATCTAATCTTTCCTTTACAAGATCAAGGGACATGATTCATTCCCTCCAAAATAAATCACTTGCATTTATTAAAGTAAAATTCCACTTTATGACATAAGTGCACTTTATGACATATAGTCACTTTAATAAAATATTAGAAAGGACACTTTACAAAAAGTCACTTTAATAAAGATTCACTTTATTACAACTTTATAAAACGCCTATTACAAACTTCAAAGTCAAGTGCCTAGTAGTGCAAATGCAAGGTCACTTCCGCATACAAGACAAAACATGTGGAGTACCTCCCAAGCTATAAAAGCTAACAAAAACCCCAAAATGGGAGGTCCCATCCTAAATTTGTTGGATCCATGAATGGTCAAATTATTGAAATAAAAGACAGAGGCCAAGGGAAAGCATTGGGATCAATATTGAGAACATGACCAAGGCAGAAAGAAGATATTTCCAGTGCAAAAGTATAGGCTAAGTGTTGAAGAGTGTCACTAACAAGACACTCATCAATAAAAAGACTCATTGACAAGAGCCTCATCTACAAAGGTACGTTGATGTTGGTGGAAAGTCTCGACAAGCATGAATTCAATGGCGATGAAGGTCTCACCGACATGCATGAAATTGATGTCGATGAAGGTCCGACCAACAAGCATGAAGTGAATCTCGGTGAAGGTCCCATAGATGAGCATGAAGTCAATGTCAATGAAGGCCTTGTCGACGAGTAGGTATGTCACCAACAAAGTTTGAACAGTTGACATCGTCCATTGAAGACAAGACCGACAAGGGAGCCACGCAAACTTTCAGTCCGGCAACGACAATCCACTCCTCAATTGACACATAGGTGCAACATCATTCATCTTCTAGTTAACACATGGACATTTAAAGAGGGCATTTCAAGGGTTGTGGGTTCCAACCCCGTAACAACCAAGATCATCCTGAAACAATCGAAGCCATGGAGAGAGAGAGAGAGAGAGAAAGAGTTGATGTCAAGATGGGCCTGTAATTGTCAATAGAAGGGCATACGGATACTTGACATAGCCAAATCTTAGAGAGGGACTGTTGGAGGGCAAAATTTGAGATTAATGGAGGGTTTTTCTTTTGGCTCCTTCCCAAGAAACTGTTTGGTGAACTAATTGCTTCAAACAACAAGAGTTGAATTCCATCAACGGAAAGCCCAAAGAGGGTGTCAGCAATGTGTTGGGAAAACTAAAATCATGTAAGAGGATAGCAACAAGTTGAGATTAAAGTTTGTTGAAGGAATAAGCGAAAGATACCTTGGTTGTATAAACACAGGAAGACTTCAAGCCACACTTTGGGTGTTGAAAAAGAGATTAGTAAGCAGTGTAACTTCAAAAGTAGACTTAGCAATGCCATTCTAGAGTTTCTTCTCCATGAGGATTCTCCAGTTAAAAATGGCATGTGTTTTGTACATAAGTTTATGGTTGTGTTTGTTGTTTTATTAGTTTGATTGTTAATGAAAAGAACAACAGAGCTGCACATAATGTACAGGCACAAGTTATAGATATTAAAGGCTTTAAGATTTTTAGTTCAAATCTGTTTTGAGTGCCATTGCATGATTTTGATTTTCCCACTGGGTATGGATCAGCTTTTTAGTAAGCAAGCTTGCAATACTGGAAGATGGCTCGTAGTTCTAGCGAAACTATGTTCAATACAAGCAGCCATAGCTATTGAATAGTTTGAGTCCACCCCCATCTAGGTAACACTGCCTAATATCCCTCTTTATTTCTAGGGAAACAATATTTTCAAATGTGAACCCCCATAAAGGTGTGTTCTTTTGTGTGAACATTTGTATGGAAATGCATGTTAACAAAGGACTCCTGGAAGATTTAACTCTCATTGTGTATGGATTTCCTTGGACATGGGCTCTTGATTATGAGAATGTGACATTCCAGTGTAGAAACTGGCCTAGTTATGGTTACCCAGCTCCCCCTTTTCCTCTCTAAAATCCTGATTCCTCCTTGGATGAGGAAGGCTTTCAAGAGCAGGCTGGAGCAAGAAAAAAGGAACGGAAACAAACAAAGAAAATTAAAGAAAGAAACTGAAGGAGAGATCAGCAAACCCTGGGGAAAAAGAGAACCAACCAGCAGAATCCGAAGGGCTAAAGAGCAAAAATCACACTGTAGATTCAGATGTAGCTTCCTCTAAAGGAAAGCAAGAACATCCTTCTTACGAAAATTCAAAAAAAGATGATTTGCAATATCTAGAAATTTTTCAAAACAAAAAATAAAGGAGAAAAGAAAAGCATCTTTCTAGAAGTGCTAAAGACTAGGATTACAAAGTTCTACTTGTATCAAAGATATATCAGTTCCTCGTTGCAGCATCTATGATGCACATGCTTAAGTTAATATAAAATGGATTTTTAATAAAATAAAAAAATATCATGCACTAAAACAACTAAAACAGAACATGGACAAAACAATATGAGGTGAGTAGAACGATGACTAATGGAGTATCAACCAGAGCATTAAAGAAGATTCAAGAATGAACAAAGAAGTCACATGTGCAGTAGTTGATGAATAATATGGAAAATTTATCTTATTTCTTGGATGATAATGATTTTTTGCATCCCAACTTCACCTCAAACCTGACCATTTACCATAAAATCACAATCAGCAGATGGCAAATGTAAGAAAATTTAGACAAGGCCTCAAGCTTAGAAGACAAAATTAAGAGAAAGAATCAGTACAGATCAAGTAAAATTGTAATAAGAAAAATATGCTTATTGTAACCATAATCTAAAATGGTTCTTCTGAGTTACAAAACATTCAATCAAATAGATAATAAATTGCATTGGATCAGGTTGGAAAATGAGCAGTGCACATTAGGCGATGGCCACTCATTGCCAGGTTAGATAGATGCATCCTAGTTTCTCCTTTTGCTTTTATTATAGGAAAAAAACAAATCCGTTGACATGACTCAATTACAAACCCAACACATCTTTCCCAATCCTTTCCTACTTCTCAAATAATTCCCTTTATCACTGTCTTGTATTTAGTTGTGTGTCACATTCCAGTTGCTTCAGAGAAAAAGCAAGACAAGTTTATTTTAAAATCCAAGGAGCCATTCAGTTTTGCATAAGGCAGTTTTGAACAACTTAAATTCAAAACTAAGTTTGTTACAATCTTGTAAAGCTCTGTAACAGGGCACGCCCCCCAGGGGTCCCGTGTCACGTATGCTTCATGTAAGACACAATTTGGTGAGGACACGTGTCAGACATGAGTTTAGCACGTGTCTTATGCACAGGACATGTGGCAAACTCATGTCCAACACGTGTCCCAATTCTAGGACACATGTCATGGTTTTGAGTGCACACAACACGTGGCAAACTTGTGTCCGACACATGCCCTACATGTGTCCCGATTTCATGACATGTGTCACGGTTTTGAGGGGACTCGCAGCCTCTAAAAGTGAGACCGGCCCTCATTCTCTCATCTTTTCTTATGCAGGTTAGAGCTATGAGGTATTTTGGTGAGATTTTTAACCGGTTATTTTGCCCTACTGACGCTATTTAAAGAGGTCCCCGGCCCCTCCATTTCACCACCCTAGTAATTAATGGTAATACTTCATTCTCCTTTATCTTTCATTTCATCATTCTCATTTTCATTATTAATAATTAATTGTTTTAAGATGTTTGAGAGGGTTCCAACCTCATTGGACTTCATATGGAGAAAGTAGAAGTTTAGGTCCCATTCAAAATTCATGAGACTTAACAGTTTTCAGGATTTCAAAGATTGGAAGGATTGCAGCATTCCACTGGATTCTATCATGTATGAGGGTATGGAGCATCAGCATTTAATCAAAGGCACCAAGCCCTCTATGTACCACTCAATGTAGGTGGCATTGATTTTTGAACTCTTATATCTCGTGCCCCTAGTAAAATGTACCCTTCACTCATGAGGGATCATCCTCAGATGCACAGATTGGATTGAATATGGAGGAGAGAACAGTGATAGTGATGCTGATTTTGATGATTATGATGTGGAGGACTACTAACAATCATGACTCATGGGCTATGAGATTCTTCCATCTACAGTTCCAGTATCTACCCTAATTTGTATTTTTTCATTGGCATTCCCGCCTATAGTATCAGTGACTTGACTCAGTATCTATGTACATTGTAATACATTTTGATTTTGATGACTTGATGAGATTGAGAATGCTACAGCTTATGGTTCTTAATTTCTTGTGTGTTTTGTCATTTGATCATCATGGATGTAGTATTAGTAAGTAGTACTAGTAACTAGTAACTAGTTGTATGATTGAATTTGTATCATGCAAATGTCTCTGTGTCCTGTTTCCGGGGTTCTTTGTCTCGTGTTGGATACTCATATTTCTGTGTCCTCTGTGTCCAGCGTCTTAGTGTCAGGTGACTTGGTTGTAAAGATATTTTCTCCACATATATTTGATTGAGGTCCTTCTATGACATCAAGTTCTGTAGTTAAACACATAAAGGTGAAACAGCCATATTGTACATTCATGTTTTCCTGACTTTTATAAAATTTGAGAAAGTCATTAATAACTGATGGTAAAACTTTATGACAGCTTCAACCTTGCAGGTAAAGAAAACAACTAGAATTTATGCTGATCACTATTTGTAAAATAAAAAAATTCAGAAAATAAAATATTATACCATCTGAATCATATGGAGCTGGAAAGAATTGTCGATAACACAGGGTTGCTATTGTCAAGCCTGTTAAACAAGTAGCCATATTCAACATTACGTTTTCAACAAAAGCCATTTTTATCGTTGAACCAACCAAAAAGAGGTCTCAAACTACATGATCATTAAATTAGGGTGAGGCAATTGATGCAGACCTATAAGACCTCCTGCAAAGACATCCTGCCAGTGGTGCCAATAATCATCTACTCGTGAAATGCCAATCAGGGCAGCTATCAGGAGTGGAAAGAAAATAATGCAGAGTTTTGAAGCATGGCCCTGACGATCAAATATATTAATCTTTGCAGCAAGATATAATGAGAGGTATCCTAAGCCTGCAAAGGCCACTGCAATAGAAAATAATTTAAATGGATACCCAGTTAGTGTATAGTCACAGTAAAATTGGTATAAGGATCTGTCTATAGAAATTGAGCTCTTGCCTATTTAACACAAGGAAAGTAGAATTATGTATGTCTATGCAGTTGATTGTGGAAACAGACCAGCAGCACAAGTAAGAGTATAACACTACGTACAACTAGCACAGACACACAGACCCATCTAAACCCAGGTCTAATATGCACCTCTATGTTGCATATCTTGAATTCAAATAATTAATACATTGGTATTTGGGTGAATTCGGATATGCTCCTTGAACATTACAACCTGGAGGTGCATATCAAACCATTGAAACCCTTGACAACCTCTATTAGAGGCCCTGTCAGGAATCTTGAAGTTACCACCCTCTCTACTAGTACAGGTTGCTTCCACTACAAAGATATGAACCCCCATCCTTAATTGCCTTTAAAAAAAACCATCAGAAGAACGAGAATCTTTGTAAAACACATGCCCAGTCCACAGAAGTAAAACCCAAGACAGACTGGATGCCCTGGAAGATCACTTGAAGGCCATCAAACTACAGTTTGTTGAGTTAATGGCAAATGTGAATTAAAAGTATTGCCTAATCAATGATCAGCTAACAAAAATCTCTAACCAGTCTGCACCAATCTCCAAATTAGAATCTATGCTTTTTGAACTCAAAGCCTCTTTTGCTCTTGACACAAACGACAACAAAGAGGACATAGGTGCCCTTTGTGCTGAATTGGTAGCTAACAAAGAGGAATAGGACTTGACCGCTAAAGTGGAATCTCTAAGCACAGCATCCTCAGTCCAAGAAGTTAAAGGTTCTAGAAATTCCAAACCAAGCCCCACCCGCCTGCCAAGGTGCACGTCTAAGTTACCAGTAACCTAACATTGAGGCACCATATTTGGGAGAAACCAGTTACTCGTAAGAAACCCCATTTCTAGTACTCGTTTCCCATTTCTTGATGAGTAACCCATTTCCTGAGAAACCCCCTCTGCTACTTGCAAAACCTTCCCAGTGATTTATAGAAACATAGGCAATAAAACAACATCAATAAAAAAGTGAAAAAATAAAAATAGAAAGACCTTACTGTAAGTTTGTAACAATAAACCTAAATGGTAAAACAGTTTTATATAACCATGAAGATATCATTGTTATCATGGATTTTGTGAAAGAATCCAAGAGACTATTGGATCCTTGTGGAGAGCTGGCACCACATGTCTGACTCCGCACCACATAGTAGAGTTGCACAAGGTTGGGAACCATTTAGTTTTCAATTTTTTCTATTTCAGATTTCTATTTTCTCTTGTTCTCTGTGGTGATTTTTATTTATTCACGTTCTTGGGTTTTCATGCCATGGTCTTCTGGATTACTTCTCAAGAATTGAGTTTCACCTTTGGGCACTTATATTCCATGCTAAAGAGAACAATGGTCTTTTCAATTACTTCTCAAGAAGTTAGTTGTTCACACTGATGTCTTCGAACCTTGTCGGCACTCTTCTTTCCATTGTAGAGGGAACATACAAAGGTACCTTGTTAAGCATATAAGAGCATGAAAATGAATACTTTCTATGTATTTATTATTTTCACATATATATTAGAAAAACCTAAAATACCTAAAAATGTTACTTGTATGAAACCTGAGAATTTCCATTTCTCATACCATACCCATTTCACATTAACATTTCTTGTTTCTGGTAACATGGATGCACACTATTGAAATTGTTCAAGCAAAAAGCAAAATTTGAAGAGGAAATGCACAAACAATTAAAGCTCTCAACCTTCAAGCTAAAGTCATAAACAAACAAGATGAGGCTGGTCAAACAACAACTAACTTTCTCCAATGTCATCTAAGTTTTGATGGTATCACTCCAGATAGAGCTAGGTTCAACCAAGATGACTGACCAACCATCAATTTCAGCGTTCTGCACAACACAGGAAACAGTAGAGGCTTTAAGATCAAAGAAAAAACTATTTAATCAGTTTGACAAAATCTGCTTGGATGAAGTTCTAATAGAGCCAAGATATTCAAGGCAAGAAAACAAGGAAAACGGGTGGTGATCCAAAATGAGAGCATTGATTGGAGACCTCCCTCCACCAGGATGGTCTAAGCATTGGCCCATCCCATCCAATTTCCCTTGACGCAATCACACAGAACCTTGGTCTAGAGTTTTAAGTGTGATCTATAATTGTGGAGGCTCACACTTTTTCTCCTAGGCTCCTTTAGTGATGTGATTCATGTCACTAACATCATATTTCTCATGGAAACTCATGAGACCAAAGAGAAACCACTACCCAACGTCACAGGGGTATTAGGTAGTTTTTTGGTACATAGACCAGAGCTTTGTCATGGAACCAAAGGTTCAAGCAGGATATATAAGGAACAAATGTCTCTACATATACACGTAAAAGGTTCAGATGTATTCGACAAGTTCTTTGGAATTTCATGGAGATGAAACCTCCACTAAAGAATCTGCACATTGTGGCTCATTACTTCCCCATCCATATTCCATGCATACCATTTCTATGGATGGAAACTCCCCCTCTCAAACTTACAACCTGTTATCATGGGATTTGTACTTGTGCAAAGCCTTCTGGAGCTCTACCAATCTTGCGTAACAATTGGATGTAGTTGTCACTGTCACCTAGACAAATACTTCCCTCGTTTTAATGTTGGGTGAAGATCCAACACAAGGGAGAGGCTTCTGTGACCTCAAAGGGATCCTATAGCAAGCTAAAACAAGTCTACAGCCCCCTATCTTGGTTACTCAATGAGATAGGCTAGGTCTAGGAAAGTAGAAAGGATAGGAATAGTTAGCCAAGGTAATTGGTTTGGCGTGTGTGAGAGAAGTATTCCAATGCATATAGTAATGATTACCAAGTTAGACTAATCACTAATCACATCTAGAACACTAGCTTATCAAGTAGAATGATTGCTGTTGTAAAATTGTAGCAGTAAACAAATGTATATCAGCAAAACATGTTCTGCAACAGCAGGAAGAAATCAGGTCAAAAAAATAGTAATTATATCTTAGAATTGAGCCTTCAATGAGTAGATCAACATCCAATTTTCCAAACAATAATTCTGAACAAATTTCACCACAATATTAAGTAATTATTCAGCAATATCTTCAAGCCCTAATGGCTGTAAAATTCATTTATAACAGCAGCAATATTGACAATGAATCTTCAAGGCATTGAAGCACAATTAGCTTGTCAATGAAGTCACAAAGCTAAACTAAGAGAGTGATTTTGAGATTGTTGAGATAGTTGAGTTTATTAGGTCATCACAAGCATAAGAGACTAGTGTTGTTTCACTTCCTTGGGCAAATGGAGTTATGCACAACTTGAAGATCAAGTTAGAAGAAAAGGAAAAGGTGAGGGAACAAAGCCATGGGACTATCCCCTCATAATCCTAGGACGTCTCCTTTCCAAATCGCCTAGCTTTAGAATAAACAAGAGAACTAGGTTTTCAATCCTAGGGGGATAGACAATCATAACCCTAGGTTTTCAATCCATGGTTTTTCCCAAAAAGCGATTAGCCAATTTCCATTTTTCTAAGCGATTATTAAATTCATAGGATAAAATTATTTTACCTTAAAAATTGCCAAATTTTTATAGAAACTATATAAAAATCATTACTAAAAATTGGAATATTTTTGCAAACTATCGCAAACATTTTGCATTTGCATGTGGGACTAGTGAGATTAGTCCATGTTTCTACATTTTAATGTAATTTTCATCCTTAAAAATTATCCCTGATTCCCATAATTAGTGATCTCCTTGTTGATGACTCTATATAAGATGATTATTGGTAGAGTCCATGCAAAGATGAGAAGCATAGATGGCATACACAACACCCTAGGAGTTAAATAAGGATTCCCACTTTACCTGCACTCCTTGATGTTTATAATGATGAACTAGAATATCTCATTTTAGAATATGTAGGAGACACTGAAAGTTGCCTTCTTTATGGGTTTACATTGCAATTTAATTATTCATGGATGACATTGTCCTTCTCTCCCACACAATTGAAGGACTCCAAACACGGTTGGATTCTCACGAGCCTGTTATCACAAAAATCTAGCACTTGTGCAAAGCCCTCTGAGATGCTAAATCAATGTAACATATGGAAATTTTCCTGTCATTGTCACCTTAGTAGGTACTTCCCTCGTTTTAGTGATGGATAAGGATCCAACACAAGGGAGGTTTCACTTGCAACCTGGGGATCCTATAGCAAGCTAAGGGCGAGTCTACGGCCCCCTTTATTGGTTGCTTGATTAGCTAAGTCAAGGTGAGGTTAAAGTATAGGTTAAATGAAGCAAATTAATGAATGGTGTGTGAGAGGGTGTTTCCCTAGAGTAAAATGGGAGGATCTACCACAATCAGCGGGTCTGATGGCTACAAAGTACTAACTCCACAAGAAGAAAAACTCATCATTGTAGCAAAACTAGAATAAGAGATGAAACACTTCAACATATAATAAGTTTACAACAGTAGCAAGTAGGTAAATACCCCTAAATTAGTGAGAAGCAATGAGAGATATGTGTTAACACTAAGTAAAAGACCGACAAACCATAGATTGTCGATTGTTGTAATAAAACTTGAAATAAGATATGGTACACTTCCTTGTGGTTTATAACAGCTGCAATAAATTGGCTCCAAATCAGCAATATGACAATGAAAGAATATGCCAAGTACTAAGTAAAAGACTTGGAAACCATTAGTCAATGATGGCATGAGAGAAAAGCATGAAACTATGTTAGTTTAGATACAATACAACAAGCCCTAATGTATGAAAATTCAAAAATTGCAGCAATGACCATGTTAGAGATGATTCCAAGCAATTAATGCAAATCATTGGACTATAAATGCAAGAGATGAGGATGCATATGCAAGATCCTAAGGCTAATACAAAATCATTGGGAGAGAGAGTTGATTTGGGGTTTTGTATCACTTGTAAATAAGAGAGACTAGTGTTATTTTCTCTCCTTGGGAAAGTGGATTCTATGCAACAACACTTAATGGAGGTTGAGCATAAGATGTGAAAATCAAACCTAGGGCTATACCATCATAGGCCTAGTGCTGAAATTGTAGGAAAACCTAAGGTTTATATAATCATAAACCCTAGGTGTGAATCCTACTTCTTCTAGAGCTTCTATCAAGAGGATCAAGTGAACTAGGCTAAACCCTAGAATTTAATCAATCATAAACTAGACTTAACAAGAGAAGGGAGCAAGGTGGATAAACAATCTTAACCCCTAACTTTGGCCCTAGATGCTTCAACCAAATTTAGATGAACAAAATAAGGGAGGATAAACAATCTTAATCCTTCTTGCGGTTTCTTAACAAATGAATCAAGGATACAAGATTACATGCAACTATTAACCATCTAATAGAGCATTTCATCAAAATATACCAAGGAAAACACTTAAACTTCAGGAATGAACACTTCTAAACTAAATTCGCTATGCATGAGAAACCCTAGTTTCATAGATCATCCATCAAAAGAAAGAAAGCATCCACAAGCTCATCCTCCCAAAGGTACGCACAAGTACTCCACATGGTAGAAAAGAGAAGAGAGAAAATAGAGTGTTTCTATTTTCATGATACAAGTGAGATAGGTTAAGGTTGACCCCTCAAATAGCCTCAAATAAGAATAATACATGTCAATACACCAAAACGCCTCCTCCAAGATGACACATATGGGTAGAAAGGAGCTCCAAGGAAGGTGACGTCAAGCTCAAAGAGGGTACATGGGCCTCCAAGACCCACGTCTCATCATCCAATGGTGTAAAGCAAGGTGGTCATGTCACATCATCAAAGACCACAACTCGTCATCAAAGTGAAGCCAATGCCAAACAAGCTTTCATGATACAAGTGAGATAGGTTAAGGTTGACCCCTCAAATAGCCTCAAATAAGAATAATACATGTCAATACACCAAAACGCCTCCTCCAAGATGACACATATGGGTAGAAAGGAGCTCCAAGGAAGGTGACGTCAAGCTCAAAGAGGGTACATGGGCCTCCAAAGGCCACGTCTCATCATCCAATGGTGTAAAGCAAGGTGGTCATGTCACATCATCAAAGACCACAACTCGTCATCAAAGTGGCGCCCCAATGGCAAGCAAGCCCCAATCATCATGAAAACGTCATAGTGCATGACGTCATAATCCATATGCTCAACGTTCAAGGTGAAAAGGTCAACGTCCAAATTGGAATGAAAATGCATCACCTCTCTGAATGGTATCGAATCATGTCCAAGTGCAACGTCCTCCATCCATTGCCTAACAAGCTCCGAGGTGCACTATCCAAGATGCTTCCCATCCGTAAACCAATATGACCATATCTACAAAATGAGAGCTCGTTAGTCCATCGTCCAAGGTCCATGAAGTGAGAGAAAGTGTCCCAAGGTGTGGCTAATCATCATATGGCCCAACATTCTGCATCAAGTGTGCAACGTCCTGTATATAATGCACAATGTCCTGGGTCTCATGACAAAAACGTCCTCCAAAGGACCATGTCAAGTGCACCATGGTCAAACAAATCCACAGAATCGGGTAAGAAAAACAATCATGAGATACAAGAGTCATTAGACTCATACAAAGCCAGCCATCATCTAATACAAAATCCAAATAAGCAATTCACATTAGGTATCTTCTTCAAACTTCACATTAGCTCAAGACTT